>VZTV01067911.1:0-40208 GCA_013400875.1 Anhinga rufa
GCTGGTGGTTTGGTGGTTTGTTTTAATATTTTTTTCTTCCTAACTGAGACAGTGGGTTCTGAAAAAAGCAGCTCCCCTAAAGCACTTCTGCCCTTGCAGAGCCTGATGGGGCTGGTTACATGGGATAAACACATGCCCTGTGACTAAACACCAGCACTGGCTCCAGAGAGGAGGCTGGAAAACCCCGCAGCATCCTTCACTCCAGCTGTGCAGGGAGGCACTGGAAAGGTGACAGGGATTTCCTGCAGCTTGTTGTGAAATGAGTCAGCATGGCATGCATCCAGGTGGGCATGGCCAGCTGGTTGGGCAGGAGCCAGCTGGCAGTGTGTGCCTGGCAGCATGGGGAGGAAGCATGGCAAGCCCACACATCAGGGACTTGCCCAGGGCACATCTGTGGAAGAGCAGGGATGTGTCCTGCTGACCTTTGGGCTGCCATTCCTCTTTCTGAAGCAGCCATGCACCAAAACCAAGCCTGCCCCAGGGCAGGCAGGGTCCAGGTAGGATGCAAGCAGCAGTGGAAGATGCTCCAGCTTGGAAGCACTGGTACAAGGGGCCATGCCTGGTCGTTCTGCCAGATCGCTGGTGCCACATCGCACAGCCAGTGTCTTGGTGCCCTCTGCCCAGGTGAGTACTGGGAAGGGTGAGTGCCCCATGGGGGACTGCTGCTTCTGAGACACTCTACATTCCCAAGAAGCTGCCATGAGTCACTCGCTTGCTCTTTCACATACACACACATACACACAAAAAAAAGTCCCAGGAGAGAGTAGACATGGCTCACTTCCTTCTGAGTCATTTTTATCTGCCCTAGCCCCGTATTGAGCTGAGAACTGCATAATTCGTGGAAACAACCAGCACTTTCTGCATGCATGTGGGTTTGGCTCTGGCCAAACAGATTTCTCTGGGACTCTCAGTGGCAGGAGCCTGTCCTGGCTTCCTCATCACATTTGCACGGGAGGACAGTGCCCTGGCACTGTCTCACAGGGAAGTTTGTATTCACGCTGTGCCTAACTCCAGGCAGGACTGGGATGCCAATGCCTCTCCACAGCTCTCTCAAAGGTGCAGTTGTCTGCTCCTGCCTGGCCCAGCCCAGCCCAGCCCAGCTGTGCATGGGTGATGCTGACACTTTGCAGTGACACCTGCATGGGTTTGCAGAGCCGTTGGAAGCACCAGGGCTGCTGATGTCACCCCACTTGCTGGGGCCACGCATGTTGTTGCTGGGGCATGTGGGCTCTGGTTTAGCAGGCTGTGCCGGGGGGGAGCCAGGCTCCCTGCAGATGCCTGGCTGTCCTCAGCACGCTTCACTCTGCACTATCTCTCAAATACCTGCACAAAGCTACCCACTGTGTGCAGCGAGCTCCAGGATCTGGGCCCCCTCCCCAAGTTATTTCCAAGTGTTCTTCAGTTTCACACCTGGATTCCCTTTCCCACAGCCTTGTGTATCTTGATAATATAATTTTCTTTCTGCTCCCTCGGGTTAGACTCCATCTCTCCAATTCACTGTTGTGTCTCTGGGTCAGGAACCTGGAGCTGCCTCCCGGTAGCTGAAAATGGTTAAATCCAGTAATTTAGCACCTGCCAATGTCAAACCATTAATTTCTGACCGTGTCCAGGCTCCTGCCACTGCAGCCCCCAAGGGAAGCTTTGCCTGACTCCCCTCTGTGATTCCTGGATGTTGTCATCCTATGGTGCCTGGAGCATACCTGCCAGGGTTAGAAGCAAGAAGCCCCTGTGCTGCCCCATGCAGATCTCCAGCACCCAGAGCTGGACCACCCCTCCTGAGAGCCAACCCCAACCCTCCTGTGTGCCCATCCTCCGCTGAGAGCCTCAACTGCCCTCTTCATAGTCAAATATGACAACAGTCTGCTTGGCGACATTTTCCCCATCTGCTTGTTTCTGGAAGAAAAACCTTTTCCAGCCTTTCCGGGTGAGCACAGTCTCACAGCACCGGGAGATTCCCAGATAGCTGACTGGAATAAAGTCACGTCCATACTGCAGGGGACACCAGTGCCAGAAGCACAGCCCCGATCTCCCATGTCTCTCCCAGACCTCTGGACAACCATTTCCCCTCCAGCACTAAGCAATATCCTTCTACTTCACTGCACCAGGGCAGGTGGTGCAAAGCACCCCGGGGCATCCCTGAAAGTGTCACACTGTTTGTTTTGCCTCAAAATACTTTCTGGAAAATGTGGGGTGGGTTGTTGCTTATCTTCCTCACAAAGAAAAGGAGCCGCAGGCCAGGCATGGAGCCAGCCACCAGCACACGAATAGGAGGAAATGTGTTTCTTGCTGGCTTTTTGCCTCTCCAGGAGCAGGCTGGGTGGTGTGTGGGGAGTGCTTTCTGCCCTGGATCCTGCTGCGTCAGCCAGCCCCTGGCCAAGCACAGGAAGGAGTGGGCAGCCCCTTGGTAGGTTTGGGTTTTACATGGGCTGATGGGGAGTCCCCTGGGCGCTCCTTGCTGCTGCTGTGAGAGCCTCAGCCAGACACAGCTGCCCGGGATGGTTTTTCCCCCTTGGCCCAGGGCTGCCTTAAGGAGAGAGGTGGGAAGAGAGATGGGGTCCCCAGTGAGGTGGCAAGAACTGGCCCCTCTCTGAGTGAGGGGAACAGAGAGCCGTCACTGACCCCACAGACATGGGGAGCTCCTGCACTGTGAGCCCGTGGGGCTGGGATGCTTGAGGTCATTCCCAGGCTATGCTGGGCTACATGGGACAATGGGACATTGGGGAATGTGTTCCCACATCTGCTGGGATTGCCCCTATTCAGGGGGCTCAGCTCGTATCTCCCATCCCATCCCCTATCGGTCCCACCCACCCCATGCTAAGGATTCACATCTGGGACCCAAATACCCATCCCTCCACCATCCCCACTGCCTCTCTCTGTTGCTCAGGCACCCACACCTGTCACATGGATGCTTCTGGACACACTGGGACTGTCACCAAAGGGGTCACTGCCCCTGTTGCACTCCTGCTGCCCTACAGTGTGATTTATGGGACATTTCCCCACCTCATTTGCCCAGTGGAAGCCAGGACCACGAAGGGCATACCTCCTCATCTTCCTGCCTTTGTGAGCTGAGGGAGAACCACTTGCCGGTGTGTGTGCATAAGCATGTGTGTGCATGAGCATGTGCGTGCATTTGGTGGAGGGTGGGGTGGTGGAGGGGATTTCCTGGGCTTTTAAAAAGAGATGTTGAAAATTTGTGAGTTTAAAACAGAAAAAAATGGCAAAAACTTTTCAGTGTGTCTTCTCTGAGCTGTTGTGCAGGACCCTGGGAAAAGAGGAAAAGGGTGAGGAGCAACTGGCAAGAGGGGGACTCCCAGGGATTGCCCCAACCCTCTCCCTCCCATGTGGCTGAAAGCAAGATTGTGTAGCTAAATCATCACTGCCTGGGGTACAGGCAGGCAGGGACAGGGTTACACCCCACATATGTACGTGCATATATGCATCCCTGGCTATTTTCTCACCTCCAGCCCTGCCCCTGTAGTTGCAAAGTGCCCTGCAGGTTTCCAGCGCTGGAGGGCACGGGGCAGCCTCTCCTGCTTTGTAGCAATAATCCATCTGCATCCTGAAGCCAAGTTTTCCCCTAAACTGCCATTTCCTCAAGCTATATGGGCTAGCAGGTACAGAAGGCAGCTGCTGGCACCCTGAAGGGCTCCAGCCCCAGGTACAAGCCCAGACTGACCTGCAGGGGAAATAAAGGTTGCTGTAGCCTGGGCAGCAGCAGGGTGCTGGCCTGCAACCAGCTCTCCTCCTTCCCTTCTGAGTGAGAGGGAAGGTGGGACCAGGCAGAGACCGCACCTAAATTCCCCTTCCTCTGCAACCCTCCCTTTCCTCACCTCACTCCCAGATACAGGCCAGGACACGGAGCCAGCTGGGTCCTGCAGCGGAACTTACTGCTGTGCTTGCCCTCCCTTTCCTTTTGTTTTTTCCTCTCCTCTTGTCACTGCCACCCCAGAGGAAGAGAGGGAGAGTCCATTGTTCACATGCTCCTCTTTGCACTAACCTGCTTGAGTGATTCCTCTCCTGATGTCTTTGAGAAACTCTCCAGTGCTCTGACTGAGCCTGTGGATGCTGGCTTTAAATCATCATCTCCTGTGGATTACAACAGCTGGATGAGAAGATAGAGGCTTTTACTCTCCCCTTTCCTTTCTCATTCCTTCCTTTTCACTTTTCCCCCTGAAGCCAGATCTGTTCCTAACCAGCAGGCACGATGCTGGCAGGAGCCCTGCATGGCCTCCTGCTCCTCTGCCTAGTTGAGGAGAGCATCAGCAAAGTCAGAAGATACTACATCGGTGCAGTGGAAACCACCTGGGACTACATGCACAGCGACCTACTCCCTGTGCTGCAAGCACCTGCAGGGTAAAACTCTTTCTATGGCAATTCCAGCACCCTGCTATGGGTGTTCTCCCAGCCGGGCATGCACAGCACTGTGAGCTTGGGTCCAGGCAGGCAGGTGCATAGGAGCACCCTGGCAGGGTGGGTGCACTAAGCTGCTGGTACAGCTGGGAATGGGTGTTCTGTGCAATGGGGAGTCACTAAGTACAACCCCTGATAATGCACAGGTGGAATAAACCTGCAGAGAGAGATGCAGACCTGCTCTGCACTACTGCTCTGTACTGCTTTATCTTAATGCCATTTGCCTGTGACCGTTTAAAGTCTGTGCCTGGGGCCAAGAGCTGGTTTTCCAGCCTGTGCTTTCTCTTCTGTTCTGCATCCTGGGAGCTCTGGAGATGTAAGAGTAGATGGGGTCCTATGCCCTCCTGCCTGAGGGCTGCAGAGGGAGGTTGGCTGTGCCCCCCCTGACATAACTCAGAGCAGCAAAGGCTCTACACTGTCTCTGCCCCTGGTAAAATGCAGCTTTAGTTATTTATATCTTTGTGTACATTACATTGCTGGGGCTGAAATATTTCCTTTATGGAATGAAAATAATTTTTAGTGTTTGGGCAAAGAATGGTGTTTGTACACAGTGAGAGGAAGGAGGAAGGCATGGTGGTTTTGCCCAAATACTTTGGAGTAGGAAGGAAAAGTGGCAGTTGCATTGCTCAGGCACCAGGATGGTGTTGTCTGGAGACCCAGCTGGCTGGGACACACATGGCTGTGAATGGGCTGTTCTGAGCTCAGCATGGGGAGCAGAGATGGACAGCTACATCCCCTGAGGATCAAGCCATACCCTTTCCCTCAGCCCCACTGCCACGTTCCCTTCCCCAGGCTCTGTGCTGGTGCAATGCCAGCCCATGGCCCCATCTCAGACCCACACTGGCTTAAGCAGTGGGGAACTGTGGTCAGACACTGGAAACCAGGCTCTGGTGATGAGCCAGGTCAGCCTGACTAGCTGCCATAGTCACTGTAATAGAGTTATATTGTTTTTTCCTCCCTTTGGTTATTTCAGTAGGAAAATTGCATACAGCACTCCCTGTTTTACTAATCCCCNCATTGCACTCAGATCCATTATGCTACGGTGGAGATAAGGTCACTCATGCTGTTAATTCAACCCTGTGGCTTTCCATTTTAGCACTGCCTTTAATGACGCACTCCTGCACCATTTCTGACCCAGGAGTGTGTCAGGGACCTGGCTTTGCCCTGGGGACGAGTTGGGCATCGGCAGGCAGTCTGAAGTCCCTTGTCCTTCTCTAAAATGGGGAAAGGTAACTTTGGCTTTCTCAGAGGGACTTGGTGGCATGCTCCACCCCAGAGAGGCAGGGCACGCCTGGGCAGCGCAGCTCCCAAGGGGGAGCCGTGGTGGGAACCTGGGCTTGCTCAGCATGGCTGTTCCCAGCTGGATGATGGTGCCTTTTCACTGGCTCTGCAGCCTCAGCTCAGTTCTCCTCATGTGGGGAGGGCACAGGAAAACAGCCAGGCTGGGGAGAAGGAGCATGCAGGAGCGAGCTAGGAGAGCGTGGCAGGAGCAGAGCTGTTGCCAGAGCTGGGGTGCCTCCCAGCTGTGCATGGGGTGTCTTCTGCTCTACCTGCTCTCCCTCGTGGTACCAGCATCTCATGGCAGCCCCCAAGGGTGCAGCTCCATGCAGGACCTCCAAAACCCCTGTATGCATCCAGTGTTTTTTCTGGCAGATTTATGGAAAGCTCTGCCAGAGTAATGGACTATGGCACACCAGGCCAGAGCTGTTTATGCCTTCCCCACGATTTCAGTTTCTCTTCCTCCCAAACACAACCCTACCAGCAGGGTCAGAGCTGGGACCAGCATGTCCTGCGACAGCCCCAGGGATCTCAGCTCCAGGTTGGCCATGTAGCAGCAGCCCATGTTTGAGTGTTTCAGCAGCGCAGGGTGTTTACCTTGGCTGTCTCCTGGCCCCAAGAGATGAACAGACAGTGCAGCTAGCAATGCTGATTGAAGGCACCAGGAGCTTATCTCCCTGCCTCAGCTTCAGCTGCCCTTGGGGTAGGAAGTCCACGGGGACCCCAAATGCAGAAGACCATCCAGAAACACTTGGATCAGATGTCCCTGCACTGAACTCTGCCTCCTTGTCCCCTGCAGAGGCCCTCAGACTCTGCCATGCCAGCTGGGACCTGGTGCTGAGCCCTGGTGTCACCAAGTCTCCTCCCAGCCATGACTCCGCATGCCAGCAAAATCCCCTTGGCTCCAAAGGATTTCTGCCTTGTTTACCACAGAATTAGCAGGACCAGACCCTCATATCTCAGAGATGAATTTTCAAGCTGGGCTTTCTGTGAGTTAGAGTTTAAGGCACAGCTTCCTGACAGTGGACAGCCCAGTGCCAGCAACCCTGTGGCACTGCCACCTTCCAGTGTGGGGTCACCCTGGAGAGCAAAGCTTGGTCTGGACCCTACTGCCATTGAGCCAGGAATGATAATGGCTCATGGGGAAAGTCAGCTGACTGCAGTGGCCCTGCTCACTGGGGCCATGTCTGCTGGGGGCTTCCTGCCAGCCTGAACATGGGGCTATAGCTGTGGTGGGAAAGGCAGGAGCTGGGTACACATGAGGTTTTCATGGGCATCCGTTCTGCTCTGCACACAGGGATGGTGAACCCTGCTCTCCCCACAGCATCCTCTGGCTGTAGGTGGCTTCCAGCTGGCTGCATGGGGGCAAGTGTGTGTCGCCCTTTCCTAAATTTGAGTCACTCTGGCTCCTTCCTCTTCCTCTTGAGGAAGAGTCACAAAGGGAACCACTGCTTGAATGAAGGCTTACTCAGAGGGTGAGAGCAATCCTCCCTGCTTCTTCAGATGGAAGAAAATACCACCTGGCTTTTGCTTCAAACAAAACAAGGCTGGAAGCGGTCTGTCTGGTTACTGGAAATGGTCTCAGTTCCGGGGCTGATAAGCCAGCCTCTAAAATCCCTGGAGTAATTCATGGCTTTGTTATCCTGATAAACATGCCGTATTCCTTCTGGAAAATTAATTTGTTAAGTCGCTTACAGACAGAAAGTGGCCAGCAGAGATAAGTGGCATGTGAAATACGTTCAAGGCTCCTTTATCCTCCTGCTGCAAGGAGTAGTTTTGTAGGGGCTGGCTGTAAATCCCAGTTTGGTCAGAAAAGAAATGAAAAGAAACATTGCTCAAACCTCAAAACAAACTGCTGCGTCCTGCCATGCAGCCTGACATAGTCTCTTTCCCAGGGGGAGCTGGGGAGGATCCTTAAGGTTATATGTGATGTGATGTGTCTGCCACACCTGAAGGTGCTGAGGATGGGGTGGGGGGTGGCTGTGGGGCAGAGGCAGTGCCCTGCCTCCCAGATCCCCTGGTCTCTGCTGGCAAGGAAGCATGAAACCAGGCAAGGCATGTGGCAGGAGGCTGGCAGTGATGCCTGCAGCTGTGCCTACTCCAGCTGCATCTGAGTATGGTGCTGTGCCTCCTGCCCTTGTGTCTTCTTCCATCGTGACTAACACCATGACATTAATCACTGCTACGTTGTCATCCGTGAGCTGAGCAAAACATTTCCAAACACACCTGGGGGTTGTCAGGAAACCCAAAGGACAAAACAGAGTGAGCAATCCCTGGGGCTGGCACAGCACAGGCAAAGCTGGTGGGGATGGGAGGAAGAGGATGGCTGCTGCCCATCTGTGGATGGGGCTGCACAATCAGCCTTGGCTTTTCCTTCCTCCTGCAGCATGTCAGGGCACCCAGGCCCACGGCCCCCCATGCCTGGTGTCCCTCCCCGGTACAGGAAGGCTGTGTTTGTGGAGTACCCTGATGCCTCGTTCACGCAGCCCAAGCCCAAGCCAGCATGGATGGGTAAGAAGCACCTGCAGTGTGGTGAGCCTTAGATCTCCTTGACAGCAGCCAAACTCATCCTGGGCTGGGTGCTGGCAGCTCCTTGGCCAGAAATGGGAAAGCACCTGGGTAAAGTCCCAGTATGGCAGAGCTGCTTGGGATGCAGGGAGCCTTGCTGGTGCTGGAGCAGTTGATGCTGCCATGCTATGTGAGGGACAACTGCTAATTGTGCAGGTGGAAAGCCCAGACCCTTTGGGGCCCATGGCTGGGTATGAGCTGCCTGACCCCAGCTGCCTGACCCTGTTGTTTTCCCCCACTTCAGGTCTCCTGGGTCCCACCATCCGAGCAGAAGTCTATGACACAGTGGTCATCATGTTTAAGAACCTGGCCTCCCGTCCGTACAACCTCCATGCCATTGGGGTGTCCTACTGGAAGGCGTCAGAGGGTGAGTAGGGCAATAGCCAGGTGCTGCAAGCCCTTGTGCAGTATCTCCAGCTCTGCTGCCTGCCTGCCTGCCAGGAGGGAGCATATCCCTCCATGACCCTGCTATTCATGTCCCTCTATGAGGACAGACAGTCACAGAGATGGCTTAGCCTGGCGGAACAAGAAGACCATGCCCAGCCCAGAAATGAGCTGACATGAGCAAACAGCCTAGAGCAAACCCATATCAGTTATAGAGGTAATACATAGATTAAACCTTAGGTTGGATGCTTAGGGCCAGGAAGACTGTGCGTACCAGTGTCAGGGCAGGTGGTGGGTGCACAGCCCAACAAGTCTCTAGCACAGCTCTGCTCACTGCCCTGAGACCAGCCATTGCCACTGGGAGTTGGGCAGGCCCCTGGGACTGGAGTGGAGAGAGGCTGTGCTCTGGGTTCGGGGAGGAGGCATTTCTGTAGCCACAGTATGTTGGGGGTGAACCTTCAGTGTCATCTGGCTGTTCCTTTGGCTTTAGGTGCGGGGTATGAAGATGAGACCAGTCAGCCAGAGAAGGTGGGTGACAGGGTGGATCCAGGGAAGACACACACATATATCTGGGAAATCCAGCAAAACCAGGGCCCGACAGATGGCGACTCATCATGCCTGACCCACTCCTACTCCTCCAACACTGACAGTGTGAAGGACGTCAATTCTGGTTTAATTGGAGCCCTGCTTGTGTGCCGACCTGGTAAGGACAGCACAGGATGGGGAAAGGTCACATGCAATCACAAACTGAAAAGCAGAAAAATCAAAGATGCCTTCCAGGCTGAACATGGTAGTGGACTCAGTAAGCTTTGGTTAAAACAGTACTTTTGGGGTTTGGCCCTTTCCTCAGAGAGTCCCTTCCCCATGCAGGAGCCAAACACACTTTCGATTTCACTGCTGGAGAGAAATCAGTTGTTTCTGATAGAAACCTTTGCAAGATTTCAGACCACAGATGAAATCTTCTACCTTGTACTGAACGTTATCTATCCATAAGGTGAATTGGTGTGGAGGAATGAATGTTTGTCTTTCTTCAGAGCTTCAACAAGCTGTGATTGTTCAGTGTCAGCCAGGGTGCTTGGTCAAACAGGGTTTTGTCAGAAGAACTAGCGGGAAGTTTGTATCAGCAAGGTTAAGGATCAGGCAAGAGAGAGGCAGGAGACCTGGGGTGCTGCCTGGTCTACAGTACCTGTGCCTGCTATCCTTCTTTCAGTAAACATGGAAGCGACGAAATCCTGACTGTTAATACTTGCTGGGTGCAAGGCACCAAGAAGTGTAGCTGGGGTGGGATTGGTTACCCCTGGTTGAGCCTGGAGACAGTTGTCCAGAACACTCTTTAGTCACTGGAGAGGAATGGGCATGAGTCACCTCCTCCCAGGGCACTGTCTGCAGGCTCCAGTGAATCACCAGGAGCAGTTTCTCCACTGACTGAGCAAAGTCTAGATGTTTATGCTCCTGCACAAACATCTGTGCAGGAGCATAGGTTGGAAAAGTGATGAGGTGGCTAGATAAAATGGGCTCTTCCGGGTGACTAAGTGGATCCTGAAAGCCTATGAGGGGAAGGCAGCACAAACTGACCTTTTGATGCCTTCTGGGGGCAGCTGCCTCTCAGCCATGGGCTTTTGGGGACTGCAAGGCTGGAAACAGGGCTGTGCCAGTCATGACAAAAGCAATCCACAGCCTGGCCTTGATTTGCCAGTTCTTGGAGGGCACAAAGGGAATTCCCTGGGGAGATGGGCATGGTGCTTGCTGACCTTTAAAGAGATCCATCCCATGGCATCTTGCAGGGACCCTGGTGAGCAATGGGAATGAAGATGCACAGCAAGAGTTCGTGATGCTCTTTGCAGTGTTTGATGAAGGTAACTACCCTGTTGACTGGTGTCAGAGCTTGAATTGAGCCTGGTCTGGGGTGCATGCTTTGGCCATGGTGTGAGTGCAGCTGCTCAGCTCCCACACTGCCTCCCAAGGGTTTGAGCCTTGTACAGCCCCGCCCCAACCAACGTGCTCCTGATGCAGTACTGCCACTCCTTCTTCTGTGCCCCAGGTGCAGGGAGCTTGCAGCCCCCCCAGCTCTCCCATACCATGCCCTAGCCTTGTTGCCATCACAAAGGCTAAGGCTGAGGGGGAGTAATGCCCTGTCACATGCAATAGTCACCACTACATTCATGCAGAGCTGTGGCCAGGTCTGCTGTGGATTTCCAACAGGCACTACACATCTGACCTCCCTGGATTTTGGCTTTCATACTATTTCACCCCAGTGGGAAGGTTTTCTTTTTCTTTGAAATGCTCTCAAGTGAAAGCTGTCTGCATCCTCCTTTCTCCACAGGGAAAAGCTGGTACTCTGAGCCTGGCTCCCCAGCAGCTTCCTGGCCCCTGCCTCACAATAGGACAGAGCTGCACACCATCAATGGCTACATCAATGGCTCACTGCCTGGTGAGTATGGTGTGCTGGGGACAGGGGTGGAGTGCATGGGAAGTGCTAGGAACAGGAATGTAGCCAAGTCTGTAAATTCAAGGTAGCTTGTGAAAGAATGTGAGAAGGGACATCAAGGGGAGTTTCCAGGTGATGGATCTGTTAGGCTGTGTTCACCCCAGAGGGTCTAACACATCTCAACTCCTTGATCAGCCTTGCCCATTTACAGTGGGGCAGGACCTGTTTCTGGCTGTCTGTGTTGCCAAGTGCAGCTGACCTCCTTTTGGAGGTCTCCAGGAATAGTGCAGGTAGCAAAGAGTTTCATCTCTTGTAGCCCTTTGAACGAGGCTGGAGGTAGTGTTGAGGGGGAAATTCAGCTCTCACTACCCTGGATCTGACAACACACCTCTGTAGGATTTGTGGAATAGAATCATAGAATCATTTAGGTTGGAAAAGAGCCTTAAGACCATCAAGTCCAACTATAAACCTAACACTGCCAAGTCCACCACTAAACTATGTCCCTAAGAGCCACATGTATACATCTTTTAAATACCTCCAGGGATGATGACTCAACCGCTTCCCTGGGCAGCCTGTTCCAATACTTGACAACCCTTTCAGTGAAGGAATTTTTCCTAATATCCAGTCTAAACCTCTCCTGGTGCAACTTGAGGCCATTTCCTCTTGTCCTATAATTTGCTACTTGGGAGAAGAGATGGACAACCACCTCACTATAGCCTCCTTTTAGGCAGTTGTAAAGAGTGATAAGGTCTCCCCTCAGCCTCCTTTTCTCCAGAAAAGCAAAAGAAATGGCTGTCCATGGTCTCAGTGAAGACAAAAGTTGGCATTTTCTGACATTGTTCTGGGAGAAGTTCTAGAGCTGCCTGAGAGTGGAGAATCTCCAAGGCAACCTGGGAAACATTTCAGGAGAGTCATTACCATCAGCAGCCTTGGTGAACCACACCTGAAACCTCCCACCTGGGTCTGGCCATTCTCCAATAAAAGGCAAAAGCAAAACTCCCCTCAATTCCTTGTCCTGGTGGATCCATGGAGCTTAAAAGCTGAGTAGACCTCATGGTCAGCTGCTGTGTCTGCACAGTGGGCTTCCCCTTGAGAAGGTATCCACATCCACCCAGGAACCCCCTGTCTGGCTGTGGGACCTGGCCTGAGAGGTGTCTGACAGAGGAGTGGCAATTGGCCAGTCAGCTTCACCTCCATCCCTGGAAAGGTAGATGGAGTAGCTCATCCTGGAGGTCATCTCCAGGCATGCAGCGGAAAAGAAGGTTATCAGAAGCAGTCAACATGGACTTACCAAGGGAAGATCATGCTTGACCAACCTGATAGCCCTCTATGATGGGGTGACTGGTTGGGTCGATGAAGGGAGAGCAGTGGGTGATTTTTACCTTGACTTCAGTAAGGCATTCAATACTGTCTCCCATAACATCCTCATAGACAAACTAAGGAAGTGTGGGTTGGATGAGTGGATAGAGAACTGGCTCAACAACAGAACCCAGAGAGTTGTCATCAACGGGGCAGAGGCCAGTGGCTGGAGGCCAGTGACTAGTGGTGTCCCCCAAGGGTCTGTGCTGGGTCCAGTCCTGTTCAATATATTCATCAGTGATCTGGACAAAGGGATGGAGTGTACCCTCAGCAAGTTCGCTGATGATACCAAGCTGAGAGGAGTGGCTGATACACCAGAAGGCTGTGCTGCCATCCAGTGAGACCTGTACAGGCTGGAGAGCTGGGCCAAGAAGAACCTAATGAAATTCAACAAAAGCAAGTGCAAGGTCCTGCACCTGGGGAGGAACAACCCCAGGCACCAGTAGAGGTTGGGGGCTGACCTGCTGGAAAGCAGCTCTGATGAGAAGGCCCTGGGAGTGCTGGTGGACAGCAAGCTGACCCTGAGCCAGCACTGTGCCCTTGTGGCCAAGAAGGCCAGTGGTGTCCTGGGGTGCATTAAAAGGAGTATGGCCAGCAGGTCGAGGGAGGTCATCCTGCCCCTCTACTCTGCCCTAGTGAGGCCGCATTTGGAGTGCTCTGTCCAATTCTGGGTCCCCCAGTTTAAGAAGGACAGGGAGCTGCTTGAGCAAGTCCAGAGGAGAGCCACAAAGATGATCAGGGGACTGGAGCATCTCCCTTATGAGAAAAGGCTGAGAGACCTGGGTTTGTTCAGCCTGGAGAAAAGAAGACTATGAGGGGATCTTATCAATGCTTATAAATATCTGAAGGTCATGTGTCAGGAGGATGGGACTGGACTCTTCTCAGTGGTGCCTGATGACAGGACAAGGGGCAACAGGCACAAATTGGAACACAGGAAGTTCCACTTAAATATGAGGAAAAACTTCTTTCCTGTGAGGGTGCCAGAGCAGAGGCACAGGCTGCCCAGAGAGGTTGTGGAGTCTCCTTCCCTGGAGACATTCAAACCCCGCCTGGACGCGGTCCTGTGCCCCCTGCTCTAGGTGTGCCTGCTCATGCAGGGGGGTTGGACAAGATGATCTCTGGAGGTCCCTTCCAACCCCTACCATTCTGTGATTCTGTGAGAGCTGGGGGCCTCAGGACAGGGCCTCCACCCTGTCTCCTCTCCAGCTCTTGGGATCTGTTCCAGTCACCTATCACACTCAGTGCCAAAAACAAGTGCTTGACTCTATTTGACTTTGTTTGGATTCAGCTTCCAGGAACTTGTTCTTGTTATTTACTTCCCTGCTAGATTACAGAGCCCTTCAACACACACTAATTTCTCCCCAGGAAAATATTTTTACAGTGCAGTCAAGTCCTCTCCCACTTCCTAAGCACACTGAGCTCTTTGAGTCTTTCCAAGGAAAGAATTTTCTCCAGCCTTCAAATAATGCTGGTGACCTCTCTCTGCCCTTTTTGGGGTATTTCAGCTACTGCTGAGGACATGTAGGAGTCCTGCCGCAGATGTAGTGTTTTAGTATCAGACTTGCCAGTGTTGTGATCAGACAAATGATTCTTCTTGCCAGTTCCTGATTCCCCTGTTTATTGAGTCAAGGAGCACATCTACCTCTTCTGCCACTGCATCCCACTATGACCTTCCATCAGCATGCCTCCCAAAGTCCTTGCCAAAGTCCTCCACTCTGTACATCTAGCTTTATCTCAGGGGGATGATGTGGCCTGCACATCTGCTTAGCTTAGACAGTCCACATTGACATGTGACTTCTCCAGCTTGAAGCCACCACCTTCAAAGCAGGGGACTCTACCCAGCATGTGTCAGGCTCTGAGTCCATGACACCAAGAGTCGGGACAAGAGGTGGACACAGTGCTGACTCCTGGATGCTTTCCTTGTCTCCTGGCAGGTCTCACACTGTGCCTCAAGAAGCAGGTCCACTGGCACGTGATTGGGTTGGGCACTGGGCCAGAAGTCCACTCCATCTTCTTTGAAGCCCACACGTTCCTGGTGAGAAGCCACCGTCTCAGCAGCCTAGAAATCTCCCCTGCCACATATCTTACAGCCCAGACCATGCCAGGAACAGCTGGCTGGTTTCGGATGTTCTGCCAGATACTGTCCCATCAGCAAGGTAACCTTATTCTGCAAGCGCTTGGGGGAAAAGAAGTTCAGGGAATGTCCCAGGCTCAGGGTTCTACGCAGTGCTGCAGCTCCAAGGCCCCTCCTGCTCCATAGCGTTACATCCACATGCAATCTGGCCTGCAACCAGGATGGCATAGGTTGACCCATGCCATGGCCCATTTGATGGGGACAGTAGGGGAGAGGACATCTCCCACGCAGAGCCTGGGGGTGTGTGTGCCTGTGCTGGCATGTCAATATGACCCTTTCTGCCCGGCTTGTCTGAACCCAGCTGGCATGGAGGCCATTGTGAAGGTGGAGGAGTGTCTGGAGGAGCGTCTAATGAAGATGGGGGAGCTGTCAGACGAGCCAGAGCACATGGATTACCCTGAAGAAGATGAGGAAACTTATCATGTGATCCAAGTGCGCTCTTTTGCCAAAGAGAAGCCTGTGACCTGGACTTACTACATAGCGGCTGAGGAAATGGACTGGGAATATGCCCCTGTGAAGCCAGTGTCTCTGGACAGGTGTGTGTCCATGAGGCTGCTCCTTGAGGCAGCCCTGCCAGCTGTTCCCCTTTTCCCCAGAAATTTATTTTCTTTATGCCCAACCTGGACAATTTTATTCTTCCTTATTAACAGTTACAGTATGGGTGCATGTCAAGGGTGGTCTTGGGGAGGCCATGGGAAGGCAGGACCTGGCATTGCTCTGTTTTACCAAATGCCCCACAGAGGCATTTTTCTCTGGAGCATTTGTCTGTCACCCAGGTCTCTGGGGTCAGCCCTTTCTGAGCCAGCAGCAACACCTAGTGACCCTTCTCACCCTCCAGCCAGGAGACCCTGCACAGCCAGGACATGTGCCTGCAACCCCAGAGTGTGGGTCTCCTTGCCCTGTCTGGAAGAACCTGCTCTAGACAGTAGAGGCAATTAGCCCCTGCTGCTGCCCCACTTCTTGGAGGGAGAGGTGATGCAAGTGTGATATCTCAGCAGAAGTACCTTAGTCAGCACTGCACAGTGATGACGCTCGTCACCAGTCCTGATATCACTCTGCTGGCACAGGCTGTGTGGGCTGGGGCTGGCTTGGTAGCAGGATCACTGGGTTCTGCCCTAGATGGGGATGTCAGCCAGCAGCTGCTGGAGCAAGGCATGCGGGGCAGAAATCCCACCTGCAGTCTCTTGCAGGGTAAGCCAGAGGAGGTGTCCTCTCCAGCTTAGGGCTGGCCTTGCACCTGGGATAATCAAGAAAAGGCAGCTGCTCTGTTGCCTTATGACTACATACTGGGGGTACTCCCTGACACAGGACAACCTGCCATGCTCTCAGCTCTCACAGTCACCACTTCCCTCCAAGACAGGCCAGTGTCAAGCCCAAGGCTGCTACTGTGCAACCTAGTTAAAGCTTTCTCCATTAAAAGAAGCACTGAATCACCTGAGATGTTATTCCCCAGGATGCATATTGTGATTGCAGGGATGGGTGCACTGTGCACTGGTAGTCCCCAGGCAGCTGTGTAGGTCCTGAGATGATGGAAGGTCTTGCTCTGGTTCTGACAGTGTCCCACATGTGGCCGTTTGCTCTTTCTCTGCCTTGCCTGCAGAAACATCACAAGCCTGTTCCTGGAGGCTAGCCCTCAGCGGATTGGTTCAAAGTATAAGAAAGTGATGTTTGTGGAGTACGAGGATGCAACCTTCAAGAAGCGCAAGGTGTCAGATCAACTGGACAAGGGAATTCTGGGGCCTGTCATTAAGGGGGAGGTTGGAGATCAGTTTAAGGTAAGAGAGAGATTGCTTTCCACAAAAAAGGACTGGAAGGAGAAACTTCAAAGCTTGATGCTCTTCTGCCTAATAGCTCTTGGTTTGTGGCTAAGGTCTGACATAAGTCCTTGAGGTGCTCTGTCATGTTTGGCAATGTCAAAAGTTCACCAGAGAGGCTGATGTTACTGAAAGCTAAAGCTAAATACTCTCAGTGAGATCAGCAGAGATACACAGGATAGGATATGGCCAAGTCCCCTTGATTTGACTTCATTGCAGGCATCTTAGGAATTGTGTGAATTAATCCATGACACGTGGTGTCCAGCACCTTTCTCTGAGGCAGGAGTGTTCTCTCATCCTCCACTCTTCTCTATCTGTGTGATCTTACCATACAGTATTGGGGACTGTCCCTTGTGTCTCCCCAAGTGCCTCTACTGGCCATTTGACTTTTTTGCTGCTAGGAGGAATGGGATGGTTTCCAGGAGCTCCACATTTCTGTTCCCTGCCTGGGGTTCCCTGTGCAGTTGCGGGCATGAGGCTGAAGTATCACCTGTGGCAAAGCCCCAACAGAGCTATTTGGAGAAATAAATGAAGGGCTTCATGCAGTGAAGTGGGAGCACTTTGAAGCAGTTGACTGCTGTGCATACTTAGTGTCTTGGTCCTCTGAACCCTCTTGGACTGACAGACCTCTTCTGTCTCATATGCAAAGTGAGACTAATGACAGCAACTTTCCCTTTAATAAATCTGATATTTTCATGCCCTCCCTAAAATGGGCACCTCCCAGAAAGATGGACAGTGTAGACTGGTAGAGAAAACCCAGTAATTTCTTCTATTCTGACTCCTACTTTGTGGTCCCAGACATATCTGGGTCCTCCCCATTGGACTCTGGCAGGTAGCCAATCCCAGAGTGCCACTGCCCAGTGTTTCCCTCCCTGCAAGAATACTGAGGGCAGCCTTGAGGGCTCACAACATTCAGAAAGCAATAAATGGTCCTGCTGGCTGTCCTCATTTCAGATCGTGTTCAGAAACCTGGCAAGCCGACCGTACAACATCTACCCTCACGGCCTCACCAGCGTAAGGCCATACCATGCCATGAAGCCCTCTCAAGGTAAGGCAGGCCACAAGAATTTGGGACATCACTTGGCCACTGCCATTATTCTGGGCCAGGAGAGCTTCCTGCAGCCTGTGGTAAGACTTGTTGTCCAACCCATCCATCCAAGCACCTGAGCCCTGCAATCCCAGAGATGATGATGATTCATGGTTCATGTCCCCATTGCTGCCATGTAACCCTGTCTTTAAGGAAGGCTTGGATGACGGTTAGAAGAAGGGGCATTGTCAACCAGGGAGCTGGGACCATGTTGTTTGGTCCATCCTGGAGGCCTCCACTTTCTGATGAGGCAGGAACCACCCTGGTGATCCTGCCTGTGTTTGCCAGTTTGCTTACAGTCCTCATTCCCTGGGCTCCCCACTCCCCTGCTTTAATGTGTAGGATTTATTATGATTCAGACTCTCCCTCTTGCAGCTTCGCAGCTTTTGGTCTGGGGTTGCTGAGTTACCAGGTCCCTTTCTCAGAACTGCTTTAATCCTCTGCTGGCATTCTCCCAGGATCATGACTTGTGCAAGGCCATTCCATATCCCACCAGAGCAAAATCATGCCCCATCCCTCTCCCCTCCTCCTCTGCCCTTTTGGGTGCATCACAATGATGGGAGCAATTGCAGAGGCCGGAGGAAAGCTCCTCTGTTGCAGCAGAAGTGGCAGAAACAGATCAGCAGCCACTAAGGAGTTCAGTGAACTAGGTCAACTTTGTGACCTGTTACTATATAAATTAAGTTTTTCCTTCAGGAGAGTCAAAAGGGCAAAGCAGCGCATCAGCTGGCAGGACTAAAGGAGCCAAGCCACACAAGGGAGCTAGGAGCCCTGTCCCTGACCCTCTGTCATCCCCCAGCCAGATGTGGCTCACCAGATTTGCCAGCAATTAAGTCTGTGAAAGTGGGCGAGTCATGGTCCTGGAGCCACAGAGATGATGGTCTTTAGGGGAGTATAAATAAAAAGAGCTATTCCTACCCTGACTGACACATGAATTTTGCAAACCATGCTCTTACAGTGGCCTAGCGGGGCACTTGGAGCAGAGAAAGGTCTTTTCCTAAGGCTATGTCAGTGCAAGATCCTGCTGAACCCTCAGAGGATTTATCTGCATCTCAGTTTTCCTTCTGTTCCTTCCAGATCTCCTCCTTGCTTTTCTCATGGTCTAGCTGTATTTGCTTAAAAATCTATCTTTCCTTGCTTTCTTTTTCACCCATTTCAGCCCTGCTGAGCTCTTTACCTTCATCTGTAATCTCCTCTAGGAAGCCCAGAGCCCAGACACAGCTGAGACTGGGCAAATTTTCCAGTTTGCAGGAGTTCCAAGGGCTTTCAAAATCAGGCATATGACTGATCCATCCTCAATTGGTCCCAGAGGCTCCTTTTGTCCAGATCAGCTTTCCATGCAAGGGCATGCTAGCAGCCAGCGTGCCATCCTGGGGTGGGCGTGGGTTTGGGTAGTTTTCTGTGCAACTTGTGTGGTCAGGAAACCTCCTTTCTGAGCTCTTTTAAAAAACAGGATTACCCCTTGCAAGAGCAGCCCAGACCTAACTGATCTGCCCTTGGGCTATGTGTTGCCAGATAAGGAATTGAAGGACATTCCTATCCCCCCTGGCCAGTCATTCACCTACAGCTGGAAGGTCACCACTGAGGATGGGCCAATGCAAGCAGATCCTCGCTGTCTCACCCGTTTCTACTACAGCTCCATCGACCCGGTCCGAGACATGGCCTCAGGCCTGATTGGGCCCCTCCTGATCTGTTTTAAGAAGTCCATGGATCAGAGGGGAAATCAGGTGGGTCCTTCCTTTGTTGCCTCAGCTGCCAGGCTGAAAGGCTGAAATAACTGTGGTGCATGAAATATTTGGGTAAAACCAAATTTGTCTGTTCTGTTCTCTTCAACCCTACCATCAATCCCAATGCCCCTGCCTTCCCCATCCTCCATTGCATGCTCTCTTCTCTCCAAACCTGGACTCCTAACTCCTGTGAAATAACAGTGAGCTGTTCTCATGCACCCAGGCTAAGGCCTGGCAGCTACACTGGGCCCCAGAGACGCTCTGATCGGACCAGGAATAACCACTTCCCTCTCCATCTTACAGATAATGTCAGACAAGACAAGGTTGTTGCTGTTTTCGGTCTTTGATGAGAACCGCAGCTGGTACCTGGAGGAGAACATCAGGCGGTTCTGCACTGATGCAGACCATGTGGATACCCAGGACCCTCAGTTTTATGCCTCCAATGTGATGCACAGTGAGTGCTCTGCAAAGCCCCAGCAGACACAGGCTCATCCCTGCCCCAGGGAACAAGCAGGGAACATGCAGCAGCTTGGCAGCCATGGGGGAATCAGGTCCTGATGAAATATTTCACCCCTGCTCTCTTCCAGCTATTAATGGCTTTGTGTTTGACAACCTCCAACCAAAACTCTGCCTGCATGAAGTTGTGTACTGGTATGTCCTGAGTGTTGGGGCCCAAACAGATTTCCTCTCCATCTTCTTCTCTGGAAACACATTCAAGCGCAACATGGTCTTTGAGGACGTGCTTACCCTTTTCCCATTTTCTGGAGAAACAGTCTTCATGAGTTTGGAAAAGCCAGGTTAGTAATATGAGCTATTCTATAAACCGTGGGCTTGGCATCACAGCAGAGATAAGTAAGCGCCTCCAGCCAGGTCTCTGGTACCTGATCACATTTTGGCAGCCCTCAGAGCAAAGGGATGCACAACCTCCTAGAACAGCAAAGTAAGAGGCAATGATTAAATCCTTCCAAAGCTTAAATCAAAGAAATTAAATTACTGTGTTTTACTTCATAAATAGGGTGCATTAAGGTCACACATCCTGCCAAGCCAGTAAGCTGGCTGCAGTAATGTGAGCCCCATAGACCTTGCATCTGCCCCCTTGGCTCCAAGCTTGGAGATCAAGGGGAGCAGTAGTGCTGTCCCTGCTTTGGGTTCAGCTGCTGATCATGGCATCCCATTTATCTCCACACCTTTGCAAGGACAGAAATTGCAGCCATGGAGAAGTCCTAGGAAGGATTTGCTTCAGAGTTTGGTTTTATTTCCTCCTTCTCAGCATTTTTTCCTTAGTGTTTGCAAAAGCAATGCCATTAACCATTTCCTCACTCGCAGAGGAAACACAAAATTTACCATGTGATTGCAAACACTGATATGATGGTCACGAGCACTGCACCCTGAGCCAAGCTGACAGGGTTTCTAGATACCCCAGGAAGCTTTCTAAAACCCAGCCAAATATTGCATCCGTTTGGGCTCTGATTTTTGCCTGCTGATCTGAAGCAGGCAAGCAGCTTGGCCAGCAGCAGATGACAGCGCTCTCCAGCGTCAGAGCCTGGTTATTACACACCTCCTCACCCACTCTTGGCACCTGGAGAAAAGGCACTCGCTGAAGGGAACAAACACATTGGCTGGAGATGTGAGGAAGAGGCAGCCTTTTAATTTCTTCCTCCTTGAGTGGGAGAGATGTGATGACTGTGTCTGGGAGAGGGGTGTATTTGACAGCACCAGTATGTCTTTGGGGGTGGATTATGGTGATTAATCTGCTGCTGGCAATAATACTGCAGGCTCTGTGGGTTCTCGGTGCATTAACTGTTGTCACCAAACTATTGTTGGGGCCTTGTGGATGTGTGTAGCTCTCTAAGCTCTGGCAGGAAACACTGTCCCTGCTGATGGTTCTTGTCAGGACTGCCTCTGATGTTGCCAGCAACCCTGATGTCTTGTGAGTCCATCTGTAAGATACTCTAGGGATTATGAAAACATGAAATCACTTCCATGAACCAGAGGCTGCCTGAAAATATAGGTTGCACTAGCAAGGGAGTGGCATGCGGATGGAAGCTCTTGTAATTTCCTATTGTGGTGGGCTGATGGTGTCCTCTTGTCCTCCCTTGAAACAGGTGTCTGGATGCTGGGGTGCCTGAATCCTGATTTCAGAGACCGAGGGATGCGTGCCAAGTTCACAGTCTTGCAGTGCCAGCATGAGCAATACCCTGATGGGGAAGATTATGTGGATTTCGAGGAGGAGGAAGGCGCCTTTGACTTCCAACCCAGGGGCTTCTCTAAAAGAAAGAGATGGCACAGGCCATGTGTGAATGAGCAACTGAACATCACCTCTTCCAGAAATGAGACAGAGAAGCCAAGATCATGCTTGACAGAACCCAGCCATGGGACTCTCCTGAGCAATGGCAGGATTTCTGATCCCCTTTCCAATGGCACATCAACACTTTTAGGAACAATCCCACATCCACCTGATATTTCAATATCTTCTCTGCCAGATACAAACTATGAGCCAGTGCCTTATGAATCCTTCCTGAAAGATGAAGAAGAATTGCCAAAAATCATCAGCCAGGATGAAGGGTTTGGAGGTCTCCCACCTGGAGAACACTTGGCAAGCGTCAGTGGAAGGGTCAATGGTACTGTGAGCTCAGAGGGTCAGCAATGGCTGCACCAAGTCACGCCAGCTCCAGAAGATGCTCTGGCAGGAAAGAAGGTGACAAAAATCTCAGAGGTGCAGAAGCCAGTGAAAAGGACAATGGTCCACTCTGGTGGTACATTTGAGATCCTGGAAGCAGAGCCTCAAAAGACAACAGCTCATGAAACAAGCTTGTGGAACTCAATTGCTTATGCTGCTAGCAAAGCTCCTGTTCTCTTGAACAGGAGCTCATTTCACCAGAATGATCTGGAGCATAATCTGGGACTTCAAGACACATCTTCACAGGGTGCTGAGGACAAGTTGCTAAGAGAGGCTGATAAAATATCCTTAAATCTATACAAGTCAAAGGAGACAATCGATACAGAACTGTCTTTAAGTACTGATCATAACTCTTCCTCTGCACTGCACAATCCTTCTGCATCTTCAGATGAGACAGAAGACAACAGGACTTCTCATGCTGTGATTCACAGTCACACCAGAGAAAGCAATTATTCAGCAAATGAGCTAGATGTTAGGCTGGAAAAAAGACCTCATGAAGTGGTTTCACAAGGCTTTTATGAATCTTCTGAAGGGAAAAATGTTTCTTTCTCAGACCTGGGACCCACAAAACCTGCACAGGAACAAATTCTCACAGATGAGAGTAACTCCTTTACTGCAAAAAGTGGCACAGAACAAGAAGCCAGTAAATTTGCCAAAGGCACAAGCCTTCTAGAAACCACCTTTGCACACACCAATGACCTTGAGCCTTCCAGCTATATAATTATGGAAGAGAGGGATGAATTAATCTTGGAGGCAGTGTTTCAGGATGCTACAGCTGCTAAGGAATTGCCAGAGATGGACAATCTTGCCTTTCCTGAATTGAACATCATGGCCAATGATACAAGGCCATTCCCAAATGCTTTGTTAAACAGCCCTAAGCAGTTTATGAGACACAGAGCTACAGCCCCAAGCATGAGTGGCCCCGACTGGAGACCTCGACAAGCCAGGTCACTGGAGAGCAGAGGCTTGATGCGTGGTCTGGGTCTTCCCAACACCAGCTGGCCTGGCAGCAGGGAGCCCCTCTCTGAGGGTAACAGACCAGAGCAGGATCTGGCTAGCCAGACCCCTGAGACAGCAGTGAATAAGAAAGCCCCAAAGGCATGTGGACCTCATTCCCCTTTTTGCAGTGCTCGCTTCAAAAAGAGGTCCCTGATATCAAGCGACACTTTGCCTGAGGTGATGGTGGCCCAGCAAACCCTGGAAGAAAAATCAAACGTGGTTGAGGGGAGACTACACCTGGGCAGGGATGCTCCACAGGCTGTGCTTGGAGATAGTGCTGCCGAGATGCATCCTGAGGGGAAGCCAAGCACAGATGGCAGTGTACAGAGCAGCAGTGAGGGGGCCCAGCGCAGCAGACACTCCTTCCCCATGCAGGGAGCACTGGGGAGCAAGGCAGCAATTGCAGAAAGCAGCTCAGAAACACAAGCTGCCACTGTGGCTGCTGCAGAGCTGGCCTCAAACTGGGACCTGGTCTCCCTGAGGGCAGCAGGACATGCCGGGGGCTTGCAGAGTCCAGCTTTGGCCAAGCTGCAGCTGGTCAGAGGTGCTGTCTGGGGGGCTCCTGGGAGCAAGCAAGCTCAGGGGAGAAGCCAGATGGAGGAGGAGACAAACTCTGTGGAGCAGCTGGGTCAGTTCAGTCCTCATCCTCAGCAGCTCAAGGCCAATGCCACAGAAGACTACATGCCTGAGACGACATCTGGGCAAAGCCCAGAAGAAATCCCTATGAAACCATCCTCCAAAGAGAACTATTCCCTTTCTCCAAGCAGCCCTGCTCACAACCACAGTGCTACCAAAAAACCAGCCAAATATGTGCAACCCAGTCAAGATGGATGGCAGGTGCTTGGTGGGGAAGATGGCCTCAGAGAAACTGGGAAGAGAGAAGGCCAGGGTCCAGGAGAGCCCAAGGAGTATGGGGAAAGCAACAGCACAGCTGGGAAGAGGAGCCATGCCCCAGGACATAGGGAGAGACTGGTTCTGAACAACAGGACCCATTCCAACCCCTTGAGGCCAAAGGCTGACAAGCCAGAATACGACGAGTATGGCGACACAGAGCAGACCATAGAGGATTTCGACATCTACGGGGAAGAGGAGCATGACCCACGCTCCTTTCAGGGGGAGGTACGGCAATACTTCATTGCAGCAGTGGAAGTGATGTGGGAATATGGGAACCAGAGACCCCAGCACTTCCTAAAAGCCACGTAAGTGTGACTGTCCCTCATGTATTCCTCTTGCACTGTGTGGCATGGCTTGATGCACGAGTTGGCATGTCCTGGCAGGCAGGATCACAGGTCTATGACTGTACAACGCAGCCAAGCAGCCCAGGGGAAGGATGCACCCAGCACCTCCCCTATACCTGGGGAGTTTTGTAACTCCAGCAACCTTGAGGTTCCTTGCAAGTGTGTCAGGGATGCTCTAGGCTCTGCATCACCCCTGCCCTGCAGCAGCCCTGCCATGGCTGCCCTCCCTATGGGACCGTATCACCCGATTTGCTTAACTGTCTTCACCCCAGCAGGGACCCCTGGAGCAGCAGGAGGAAGCCTTTCCAGCAGTACCGCAAAGTGGTTTTCCGAGAGTACATGGATGATTCCTTCATGCAGCCACTGCTGCGGGGAGAGCTGGACGAGCACTTGGGCATCCTCGGGCCATACATCAGGGCAGAAGTTGAAGATGTCATCATGGTGAATAGAAAGTCCCCATTTCCTATAAAAACTGAAATCCCCCCATTGCTGGCTGTGCTCAGCCAGAGGGAGTGCTGAGGTGGGCCTGCAGGCTCTGCAATGCCCATGGGTTCACCTTCAGGTTTCAGGGGCAGGAGCTGCCCCACTTGGCACCCTGCATGGCAAGTGGATGGCACCGTGTTGGGAGGCATAGCCACCATTCAGAGGGACCTCAGTGGCTAGAGGAATGGGTCAGTAGGAACCTCAGAGTGTTCAGATGCAAAGCCCTGGACCTGAGACAGACCCAATCCCCACAACAGCTCAGCCAGAGCAGCCCCTGAGCTCCATGGGGAGCCTTTTGGGTGAAAGGATTGTAAAAAGGGTAATGAGTTAAGTGGGGTTCAATACAGCATCTTTGGGTGCTCTATGTGATGGTAGGCTCAGGCTTCCCTCACCACCGAAGGTCCTTCAGCACCTACCTACGGAAGAGGTGAAAGATTCTTCACCAGGCTCAGGACTCATATGCCTGGAGAAGTTGCCCAGTTTTCACTGAAATCTTTACCAGGATGGATTCAGCACCTCTGGGCTCTGGAGAAGTAGTGTAGCTGACCTTGCTCCCACTGAGCAGGGAGAGGGCCTCATCCTGCTGACATGACCAAGATGCACTTTCCACTGGGGATCACACTGCACAGCCACAGCTTGTGGTTCAGCAGGGGTTGGTCACTGCATGGGGCCCAGCTGGAGGTCTGGACACTGGAGACATGGGTGCCTCCTTCCCATCATGTGGCTGGATCCAACCCCAAGGTTCAGGGCACTCTTAGCACTGCACCTAGCCTCCTCCCACACTACCTTTGCTTTGCCTTCCATCTGGTGCAGGTTACATTCAAGAACCTGGCCTCACGGCCCTTCTCATTCCACTCCACGCTGCAAGCCTATGAGGAGACGCAGGGTGCAACACAAGGTGGAGAGGTGGTGCAGCCTGGTGAGCTCCGCAAGTACTCCTGGAAAGTCCTGCCCCAGATGGCACCTACCACACAGGAGTTCGACTGCAAGGCCTGGGCTTACTTCTCCAATGTGGACCTGGTAGGTGGGAGCCTGCTCCATGGGGCATCCCAGGAAGGAGAGATGGGGAGCACACCTGGGTCAAGGCTTTTCCTATGATGCTGTGCCTGTAAGCAGCCTATGGCTGTGTAGATTCTCAGGTGTCTAATATCTTCTCTTCCCTTCTTTTAATTGGGTCTTTCCCCCTTTCTCCAGTTGTACTAGCTTATGAGACTTGTAGGGAACTACCATTCTGCAGTCCCCTACTCTTTTGCCAAATCTGGCTGAATTTGGCCCATGGGTCCCAATGTTAGTGGGGGGGGACACACTGTTGGACAGTTGGACAGACAGACACCACTTCTCTTGAAAGCACTTGATGCATAGTCTTTCTGAGCAAGGGGCAGAGTGGGGATCGCCCAGTGAACCCAGCATGTCCTTCCCACCCTGCATGTGCCATGCCCTGTGCACGAGTGGGAGCCAGGCCAGGGATGCTGACAGGGCCACTGCTTTCCTCACTGCTGTGCCACTTGTGGGTGTCAGCGCTGCCTCCCATTTTGAGGCAAACCCTTCTTTCCCGGCTCCCTGGCAGGAGAAGGACCTACACTCAGGCCTCATTGGGCCACTGATCATCTGCCGCCGTGGGGTGCTGAGCTTCGTTTTCAGGCGGCAGCTGGCTGTGCAGGAGTTCTCCCTGCTCTTCACCATCTTTGATGAGACCAAAAGCTGGTACTTCCTGGAGAACATGGAGAGGAACTGCCAACCTCCCTGCCACATCCAGCAGGACAACTCTGAATTTAAGAGAAACCATTCCTTCCATGGTGAGGATCCTTGCTCTTGCCCTTTCCATCCCATAGTCTATATTAGGATGGAAAAACACTGGAGCCTTGAGCCGCTCCTGACCACTGCCTTCCCTAGCTATCAACGGCTACGTGAGTGACACACTGCCTGGGCTGGTGATGGCTCAGCAGCAACGGGTCCGATGGCACCTCCTGAACATGGGCAGCACTGAGGATATCCACTCTGTCCACTTTCACGGGCAGCTGTTTAGCATCAGGACTAGCCAGGAGTATCGCATGGGAGTCTACAACCTTTATCCTGGTGAGATGCAGCTTGGGCATCATGCACACCCTGGGTACTGGGGCTTTATGTCCATGCCCATTAGGAAGTGAGAAGCCTGCAGAGGGACAGCAAGGAGGGGGAAAGGATCTGGATGAGCCTGGCTCTGTGTTTGTACAGTGCTTGGCACTGTGGCATCCCATTACAGCCAGTAACTCCCCTCTGTTCTGCTCTCCATTCCTGGCCAGGTGTCTTTCGGACAGTGGAGATGTGGCCCTCACATGCGGGGATCTGGCGGGTAGAGTGCAAGGTGGGAGAGCACCAGCAAGCTGGGATGAGTGCTCTCTTCCTCGTGTACAATCTGAGTGAGTAATCCTCTTTACGCCCTGGCCCACTTGCTGCTGTGGCCACAGCCAGCATGTTTTTGAGCTCCCTCCCTCAGAGTTCTCAGCATTTCCCCTGAGGTGGCCCAAGTGGGGTCTTCTGGGTTTTCACTCTGAAAGAAAGTCACAACTTCAGCCCTTGCCACCCTACACAGCCCAGCAGAGAGCACAGAGCCAAGGACATGTCTGGGGGGAAGGCTGGGAGACCAGCTTTATTTGCCTGCAAATATTTGCTCCCAGAGTTCTTGTTTCTGTAAACTGAGGGACCCTGGACCTCCTGTAAAATGCACTTACCCCAGCAACTGCATGCACACACTGGTGCCTGCCTGCACTGTTGGGAAGGTTTGGTGCCCAGCTGCCTAACCACATATCAAGAGTGGTGCCCAGCTGCCTAACCACATATCAAGAGATAAACTGAGGCATGGAGTGATGGCAGGAGGCAGTGAGTGACACTGCCTGACTACAGGTTGCTCTGATAGAAACAGCCCCAAGAACAACTGCAAAATCCACAGGAAACCTCTTACTGCTTTCACCCCAGAACAACATGTTTCTACCTCACCATAAGTAAGCACTAGGGAAAGTGGTTTATGAGAGTAGTATTTTATCACACAGTGACAGTCTCTCTCCTCTTTCAAAAGGAGTATTAAACATCAGCCAGAAAATGTTTCCATAAGTTAAAAATCTACTTAAGATTTCAAATTTGCATTTTCTCCAGAAGCATTTGTCATGCAGTGGAGATGCCAAGATGTGACAAGTCGCTAATAATAATGGTTATTCTAAGAGACAAACAGCCCTGTGCTCAGCAGACCAGAAGAGAGACACAGAGAGACAGGGGTGTCAGGCAGACTTTCCTTTAGCAACATGATATTTATTTTTAAAAGATGCTGCCTAGCAACAAAAAGGCCTAGGAGCAAGACATGGGTATAAGGATGAGACACTTGTCTGCATTGCTGGGAGATCAGGACATGGTAATGAGATATCAGGGGGCTCAGGGACAGGAGTTTGGCAAGAGGCTGCTGTGGCTGATGCTGGGAGTTCTCTGCTGCTGACGTCAGGGTTGGTAGCAAGAACTTTCAGCACCCCTAAAATTCAGGGATGGATGTGGAGGCATCTGAAACCCACCACTTGGTGTGTGACAAATAAACCTGGGTGCTCCTGGAGGCTTGAGACCACCTGCTTAAGCCTGGACCACCTACCCAGCCTAGGCTTTTCCTTCAAAAGCCTTGTTATCTAATTAACTCTCCCTGGTTTTTGCCCTCCTTCTCCCTGTTTGGCTGCAGACTGTCGAAACACCCTTGGCCTGTCCTCGGGCCACATTGCAGACTCTCAGATCACAGCGTCGGGGCAGTACGGTGAGTAGGGGTTGTTGCTGCAAGGAAGGCAGGTGGGGTTGGGGCAGCTACACTGGGTCCCTGGCAGAGTCCTTCTCCATCCAGGACCTAGAGGTGCCTTCCCACATGTCTGGCCCATCGTGTCAGTGCCCTGCCACCCTGTGTGTAGCTACTAAACCCTAGAGTGATCCTCAGGCCTCATCCTGTGGATGGGCTTCTCACCACTTCATGCTGGGCAGCACCAGAGACCAGCAGCACTCTCTTATCTGTGTGCTATCCTCACAGGGCAATGGGCTCCTTACCTCGCCAGGCTGGATAACACTGGCTCCATCAATGCTTGGAGCACCGACCGCAGCAATGCCTGGATCCAGGTAAGAAGGGCCCTGTGGCTGGAGGCACTGCTGGGGGCATTGCAAGGGCATGCTTATGGCTGATGCACTGTACAGAAGGACCTGCACAGATGGTCAGTGTCTCCCCAGCTATGCTATTTCCCCTGCTTCCCCTCTGGGAAGGGAGCTCTGAGGTCCTAATAGCAGTTGGTCTGGCCATTGTTGCTGCTGGCCTGACCCCAGATCCATTCTCAGTGCAGCAGAGGAACCACTTGATGGTCCAGCTGCAGCATTGGATTGTGCAAAAATCCTCCAAAGACCAAGTGAGAACAGCTGACATGCCCTTATGAACAACTATTTTAATTATTTTCATAACCTGTGCTCAGTTATGTCATGAGGAAGCAAGTTGCATGGGTTTACAGTGCATTGGCTGAACATGGCTTGGGTTTTCCATCAGAAATGAATCCCTGACTTTTGTTCTCAGGTGGATCTTTTGCATCTCATGATTATTCACAGCATAAAAACTCAAGGGGCCCGACAAAAGTTCTCCAGCCTTTACATCTCCCAGTTTGTTGTCTTCTACAGCCTTGATGGGCAAAGGTGGAGGCAATACAAGGGGAATGCTACCAGCACCCAGATGGTAAGGTGAATGGGTCTTGAAGAGAGTGTCTTCCCAGAATGGTGTCTCTTAGGGTGATGAGGGCTAAGAAGCTCTGTACACAAGCCAGAGATCTCCTGAACCCCTGAGATATTTGATTAGGGCAGGAACAGTGAGCATTCACTGCTAGGATGACTGAATCACCACAGATAACAGATCTGCAAAGGACTTTCTGTCTATATCCATCTGTCTCATTTTAAATTGACTGAGCTATTTCTTTCCACCATCCCAGGTGGCTGTGAGATCCACCACTTAATGTTATGTTGCATGTTACTTAGAGTTAGGCATGAGATTTTGCCTGAATGTCTTTTTTGACCCCAAAAGCAAATTTAGCTTTCTAAAGCAGATGCGCAGATGCAGATGGTTTGGGGGATCTCTACTCATCAGAAAAAAACACAACCTAAATATGCATAAGCTGATCATTCCAGTGGAAGAAGAAAAGTATCCAGAAAAGCCTCCATCATGTACACCAGCTGTGGCCAAAACTTTTCCCAGGTTCAAAAGTCCCAGGGCTGACTTTTTTTTCTTCTTTTTCTCCCCTCTGGTGAAAATATAAAAACATGTTCATTTGCACAGTGGTTCACCCTGATTTGGCCTATTCACACTTCTTCAGTCTGAATCACATCTCAAATAATTTTCTGCGCTGCCATTCTCTTATAAGGATAGTGGTAAGATACAGAAGTGCCAGACAGAAATGTTCTTCTCCCAGTAATCCTTGTCCTGTTTAGCTCTTTCCACTGATACAACAATCTTTTTTCTCCCTTTCCTTGCAGCTGTTCTTTGCAAATGTGGATGCAACTGGAGTGAAAGAAAATCACTTCAACCCGCCGATCATAGCCCGGTATATCCGCATTAACCCCACTCACTACAGCATCCGGACCACACTGCGCATGGAGCTCATTGGCTGCGATCTGAACAGTACGTCCCACCTCCAGATACCAAGCACCTCAGCTGGGCCCTGATCCAGTGGGATGCTGAGCACCAGCTCCATGCATTTCAGGACTTCCCAGGCAGTTGTGGATGGGGAAGGAGAAGTCTGGAGATGGCATTGAGATGTTGGGGGAACAAAGCTGGAAAATCTCATTATGGTCTTAGAGATAGCCATACCAGAGCGAGAGCATGGGGCTAGCTCTCACCACCACTTTTCCCTGAACCACCAGAAACCTCCAACAGCAGCTGAACCGATAGCTAGGGAGCTGCTGCCTCAGTCTGGGGGAGCAGGGAACAAGCAGAGACAGACTCTATTGGCTTTTCCTCTGGTTTTGCCACACCAGGGTGAGACTGCTTTGGCCCACAGTGTGACCCAGGCAGTGGTGCTCTGGGATCCTTTCTTTAGCTTCACACACCAGCAGGGTGGACTCTCCAGCAGCTACAAGCAGCAGCGGATGTGCTGTCACCCCATGTCACAAGCCTGCCAGCTGGCTCTGAGGCAGCTGTGCACATGTACACCTGATCACACTGTGTGCAGGATGTCTCCCTGCCAGGTATTCTTCTCCTTCCCCTGGACACAGGTTCTCCTTATGTCCTGGCAGATGCACAAATTCTTCACATTCCTCCTAGATAAAATCTCCAGGGGAAAAAAGAAAGTGGGACTAGTGCCAGGTGAAGTTTGGCACTCCCCAGCCAGAGCCATGCCGCACACAGGGACCCTGAGCATGGCACTGCAGCAAGGCACAGGAGAACCTGTAACCAGGGCGGGTGGCTGAAGCAGTGAGCAGCCAGAAGGCATCTCCATGATGGGTCTGTTCCCCACTCTGACAAGCATCATTCCTCTCTTCCAGGCTGCTCTATGCCCCTAGGAATGGAGAACAGAAGGATCCCTGACCAACGCATCTCTGCATCCTCCTACAGCACCAACATCTTCTCCAGCTGGTCACCCTCCCACGCCCGCCTGAACCTGCAGGGGAGGACCAATGCATGGAGACCAAAGGTAGCCCATGCAAGGAGATCCCCAGGCAGGCAGCTGGGGCATGGACAGGCAGGTGGGATCCCAGCAGGCAGGCTGGGTGCTTGCAACCTCTCCTAGCCATGGCTGCATGGGGAGTCTGTACAGCCACGTGCACTGTGCAAGCTGCCTGCATACAGGCAGGAGAGTTGCTGCACTGATTTAGCACCCAGCAGCTCCAACAAGATGCCTCGTAGGGCAGGTGAAGTCCAGGACTATTTGCAGGGCTAGCTTGGCTTCAGCTGCAATGAATATGTCTTTCTCATTGCTGCTGAAGGGTTGAAGGCAGTCTGTCCTTTCCCAGAGCAACAGCCCCAGCGAGTGGTTGCAGGTGGACTTTGAAGTAACCAAGAAGGTGACTGCAATCATAACCCAAGGTGCAAAATCTGTCTTCACCCACATGTTTGTGGAGGCGTTTGCTGTCTCCAGCAGCCAGAATGGAGTGCACTGGAGCCCAGTCCTGCAGGATGGCAAGGAGAAGGTAGGCAGAGTTGCTCCATGGCCAGAGGCAGCCCATGGCCACCCCCCAGGGCAGCAAGCACAGCCCTTGGCAGCAAACATGCTCACAGGATTTTGCAAGAGCAGTGAGCCCGGCTGTGCTTTTTCCTCCCTAAATTGTTCCCAAGTGGTGCTTGTCTGGGTTGATCATGTCCTCAAGTCATGGGCTCACTATACCAGCAGAGGAGAGTGCACCCCTGATTTCTATCTCCTCTCCAGATTTTCAAGGCAAACCGAGACCACACCAGCACAGTGATGAATACCCTGGAGCCCCCTGTCTTTGCCCGTTATGTGAGGATACACCCCTGCCAGTGGCACAACCACATTGCCCTGCGGATAGAGTTCCTCGGCTGTGACACTCAGCAGGAGTACTGATGGCTTCATGGCCAGGCATGGGCAGCACTGGCCGGAGAAATGGCATCCAGCCAGACACTGAACTCTCACCAGGGCCAGAGCCACCCTCCAGGGCCCTGGCTGCCCCTGCTGCTGGGGAGAAGGTGGCCTGCAGAGCTGTTGCAGTGGCTGGCTCATTATCAGCCTCTTCCTGTCCTTCATCTACCAGATGCCATATAGTCAGATGTAATGCTGAAGAATTAAACAGTAATTTTCCAGTATCTCTCCGCACTTTCTCCTCTGCTCCAGCCTTGGAGTCCCCAGGGGCTCAGGTAGCATTACCAGCAGCTAGTAAGTAATTAGCCCCAGAGCTTCTCAACTTCATTTTGCACAAGCTGCCCGGGCACAGTCCTGGAGGAGGAGGAAGCAGCAAAGATAAGGGCTGGGGGAGGAAGCCCTGGTCCAGGCCGCAGTGTCCATTTCACAATCAGTGGGGACTGGTGGCTTGAGGGAGGCAGTGCTTACTCAGCCTGACTCATCACTGGGCTTTGGCCCTCCACTTCCCTTCATCTCCTTCCCATAATGCTCCTGCTGCCATGGCTGGGTGCCACTATCCTGCTTTCCATGGCAGCCTTGAGCAAGCCCTCGTTGCTTGCTCACTGGAAGACTTCTGTAGGTGCCTGTGGCTCCCAGGGGCTCTGGTGGGATGTTGACCACTGGATGAGCTGCCAGCTTGCCATATCCTCATGGGCCGGAGCCATCTTCCTGCCACTGGTGGCTCTCACCCTACCTGGCATCTGCCCCATGCAGTGGCAGGTATTTCCCCTTCCTGGAATGGCAATGAGCAGGGTGACACTGGCTGTGCCTCATGCTTCTCATGGGGTGGGGACCTTCCGCAACAATGGCCACCTCACTAAGGCCCAGAGTGCCCAGCAGGCTGTGGAGCAGGCACAGGGTCATACCTGCCAGGCAGCACACTTCTCCTCCATGGCAGTGGTGGTGTTGACATCATTGCCAGCTCATGAGAGCCTGCACCAACCCATCCCCAGCGCTGTGAGGCGGGGGAGCTGGACAGCCCCACAAACACCTCTGGCAGCTGGCATGGGGTGGGAAGCAAGGTTATGAGGGGGCTTTGGAGAATGGCAGGGGTCAGACAGGTTCTGGCCACCATCACAGTGGGATAGGCAAGGTAGGTGCACCAGCCCAATAGCCAGTGATTGGCTTGTGAACTACCACGGCACCCCATCAGAGTCAGGTAGTCTCTGCTTATACCTATAAGACATGTGGCCTGGGGCAGCTCTGAGTAGAGTTCTGCCAGCAGCACCACGGGACAGTCATGGTGGGGACCCTAGGGCCCTGCCATGAGGCAGGGTGATTGTGCGAGGAACGGCTGCTCTGAGCCACCCAGCTCCTGCCTGCCCTTGGGTGCACTGGGCTGGCTGTGGTGTATGCTGACGCTCCCCTCCATGGCCTGTGTCTGGAGGAAGAAGGGATACATGCTGCAGATCAGCCTGGTGGCGTGACCTGTCCAGGAACCCACGCCCAGCAGAGATCAGAAGCTGATGTCTTAAATGAAGCAGGGCTGAAAAAGCCTCATGCAACTGCCTGGCTTGACATTGCTGTACAAGGAGCCTTTGCTGTGGCCCTGGCTGTGATTACATTACAGCCCCAAGCAGGAGATGTAGTCACCCTTTGGCTTAATTGCATTCTGACAATAACCAGGCGCAGATGCCTGGCAAGCGCTGGCCTGAAGAGAGGAATTGGAGCCTTCAGTCTGGGAGGACAAAACCTGCCACCTTGGGCCCTTCTCAAGGCAACCTTCCTCAGCTCCAAGGCAACTACATCTCTCCTGACCACGTGTGCAAGGACAGCTGGCTGCAGTCCCTGGACCACCAGTGCAGAGGAGCATCCCAGGCATGGTGAATGGTCTGATGCCACAGAAAACAGAGCAGAGACATCAGCTCAGCCTTGTACAGCAGCTGAACTGTAAACAGACACCCACCCACACACACTCGCTGAGGAACTGGCCCAGTCCCCCATGTCGATGCCCTTGGACAAGGGCAGACATCTGCACCCTCTGCCCATGGCTATCACTGCGGGCCAGGCTGGGCCTGACCAGCTGAAGCTTAAATACCCATCAGAGTGAGGGACTGATGGGGACTGGTCAACACAAAATTGTTGAGAACCACAAGCCTACCCAGGAGCTGGTTCAGATGTGGGTGTAGTCAGCCACACAGGACGGGCTGCTCCATACAGTCCTGGCTACCTTGTCTCTCAGGGCTGGTACCCAGCTCTGCTTGGTGAAGCAGGAACATGGTCCCTGCCTGTACCAGTGGATGCTCAGGCTCATCCTGCCTCCAGAAATAGGCTGCCATGCTGTGGCACATTCTAACGGCAACACAGGGTTAGATCAGAGAAAAATCTGTGTGCACCAGAGCCTTCTCTGGATTATTTTCAAAGAGGAAACAGGGCTGAAATCTCTGCAGGTGACCAAGCAGCATTCACCAACCAGCCCTGAGCAGCTCCAGGATGTTCTCCAGCCACCCAGGAAGTAGTGAAGGGGCTGTGCTGAGTGAGAGCACCGGGAGGGGACTGTGGGCAAGCAGGCAGATGTGTCAGAGCCTGCCAAGCTCTGGCATCCATTATAGGAAGCTCTTCTTGACATTTGTCTTGTGGGGAATGGAGACCAGGTGCCATTTCCTCCCAGTGAGACACAGATCTGAGATGCATCACAGCCTCCCCCAAGCCACAGAAATTTCTGTGCAGGGAAGGGGCTGGACCAGCAGAAAGTCCTCTGCCTCTCAGCCAGGGGATGTCCTGCCTAGTCACTACCCTGCAAAGAGCCCTGCTGTGGCAGGGGCTACCTGGCTGAATCCTCCCGAACACTGGGGATCTTATTCTCTTTCATGGCTCAGCTGCTAGGATTGCCTGGGCTGGGTGATCCCTTGATCATGTGGCTATCTGGTGTCTCCAGGAAGACAAAACATCCCTGCCATCCCTTTCTAGTATAGCCCAAGCAGAGATTATTTTGCAATCCAAAGTGTGCAAGCTGCTTCAATGCTGAGCCCCAGCCAGATAAGCCATGGGCCAAGGCTGCTTCTGAATCCAGCTTGTCCCATGCTGGATGGAGAGCCCCCGCTATGCAGCCCCTACCTGAGCCAGATATGGGGGATGTATGCAGGTATTGCAGCTGGGCAAACAGGCAGCATTCTCAGAAAAAGTTGCCAGCACATAAAAGAAGTGGGCAGCAACATGCTGAAGACAGCACCTGAGTAAGGACCATGGAGTGAAGTGAACTCGGGAAAGCACAGCTTAATTCCCAGCTCAGCCATTGGGCTAGGGCTAAGCTGCTCATCACCTCCTCTGCCTCAGTTTCTCCGAATGTAACCAAGAGGGAATGAAGAGACTTAGACTTCCCTTTTCTGTCTGTCAGGTGTCTCTTGTCACATTTCTCCCACCTACTACGTATTCCATGATTACCTGCAGGGCTTCTCTCTTCTCTGTATCTCTTGCCTCCTACCCCACATTGTTACCAGCCTGCGTCTAGCCCCTGAGTGCAAGAGGAGCCTGGAGCCAAGGTGTTCTGCCTCCAGAATGTGCACAGGGCAGCACATTTCAAAGCCATGCTCCACGATCCCACTGTATGTCCATACTCACCCCCACCCTGCTCTCTCCAGGAAAGGCAAGGCTTGCTCTTGATGAGTAGTCCTCCTGGGCTGCCTCAGCCGCTGGATAAGGATGCTCCAAAGTGCTTGCAGATCCTTCTTGGTCAGCCAGGCAGGGCTAGAGGAGATGACAGTCCAAGCAGCATCCTCCAGCCTAGTGGGCATGTCTGTTGGTGCTGAATGCAGTCAGGCACCCCAGGGACTTTTCTGGGCTCCTGACTTCGTCCATTATTTTCTCATCTTAATCTGATTTTACAAGCTTTCCAGGGAACCTCATAGACAAAGTCTGGGCCACAGGTCCCACCGTGCCCAGCTGCAAAATATGGCCTTCATAGTTGTCTTTCTTCTGCTCCTGATGCTGACTGCCCTGATCTTCTACCATCACTGTAAGCCTGTTGTGTGATTTGGTACACTATTTATACAGAATTTGCTTAGCATTAGTAGCTAAATTTGCTGAACCCTTAGGCTGCAAACTGTGAACTTTCACCCAGATATGCTGAACTTTTACCTAGTTAAGTAAAAGAAGGCCCCAGATCTGGTTCGAGCTGGAAGATAAGGAAGCAAGGAAGGTCACTATCATCGTCAGCTGACGCAGCAACCTTAGAGATAAGAGAAGAAATGGCCTGTCTAGAGACATTGAAGGGATGAATGAAGAACAGAAGACCCTCAGACCCTAATATTACTGCTGATCAGAACTGTCGTATGAGGAATGGGGAACTGTAGATTTGATTACAAGGGATTTCTTTGTTTGGGGTCCCTCTTTGGAGGCACCCAGCTTGAGCTTCTCTGCATGTCTGATAAATAAACCACTTATTTAGTCAGCGGAGGATTTGTGATTCGTCTTCTTCGAGCAGGAACCTAAGGCTGAGCCCTGTTGATGGTGGTATAATTCCTGGTAGGTGGCATAATCCCAGGCCCACCTCCCAGCTGGGCAGTATGAAGCTAAAGATAGGGCAGGAAGTGGATCTGGAGCTACATGTGGATGATGCAGAAGACTCCAGCCAAGTGATCCCATGTAAGTGCACAACAGCTGCCACAGGAGAAGGACCGATGGGAAGAGCCTGCCCTGAGCAGCACTGACTGCCCACTCCAGCCACGTCTGAGTGGCAGATCCATGGGTTTCTGCCTCTTAATCCCCATCCACTTGATGTATCTGCTGTGGAGGAGAAAAGGATGGGCAGCTAGCCCTATGGGGCACTCCTGGGCTGGAGTCCACTGCAGGAACTTCAGCCCAGGGGAATGGAGTTTTCCAGGAAGTTTCTTGGGAAGGATGAAGTTTTTCAGTGCTGGAGGGGTGGGTACACTGCCCCTTCCTTGTGATCCCTGTCCACTCTGTTAGCCTCAGCCCACAGCAGACAAGGCACCCAGTAGCCCTGATCAGGGAATGTTCTTTGTGCTGCCCCCAATGACCCTCTCATCTTCTGTGTATGTGGGTACATGACCAGGCTCACTCCTCCACTTGCTGTGCACACAAGTAAAACCAGTTTGCACAGAGACCACTGGCTTTGTCCTGGGGCTGAATTTCCTTATGTTGGCCCCAGAGTAAGGGAAGTGGCATGTGTGTGTGGAGTGAGAGGGGCTGGATGCTGCACATCAGCACAGGGAAGAAGGCCTGACCCTGCCTCGAAATACACTCAGATCCAAGAAAAAGGAGGGTTTCTAGTGTCTCTCTGCTGTCCCCAGTAGAGAGTTTTGCTGCAAGACGCAAACAGCTTCTGGGATCAGAGGGATTTATTTTGGCATCAGACATGTGAAATCTGAGTCATGACTGAACATTCCCAGGTCTGCCACCAGCAAACCCCCTGAGGCAAGACCTCAGGCTGTCTCACAAAGACCTCCTGGGAGCGCAAGTCCTGGCTCACATCCCTCTCCTATCACTTCCTTTCAGTCACTAGGACATGTCTCTTCCACAGGCATCTGCTAGTCCTGGCTGGTGGACTGTATGGTCTCACGTCTACGAGAACTTCCCAGGGGCACTACTGTACATCCTTGCCATTGCCCTGCTGATCCTGCTGCTCCTCTGCTGCCTCATGTACACGTGTGCCTCACCCACCATCTGGTGGTCCCTTTCTCTGGGGCAGGTTTGCTTGTCTGGGTTGTGCTGTCTGGGTCATAGCTTTGAAGTTCCCACTGTCATGAGTGTTATAAATGATCCATTCCCAAACAGGATTCCAGTTAAAGTTTACAATTTATTAAATGAATAGAGGCAAGCAAACAGCGCTGGGTAGCACTGGGGATTGTTCCACCATAAGTGCTACACCGACTCAGTAAATTTCCAAAGTTTATATGCTATACAGTCATACATAGTCATAGGTTTCTGAGAATTCATTAACATATGAAAAAGTTCAATCTGTATACAGAGTTGTCTTTTTAGTGGTCTTCAAGGTCCTCTAGTGGTCTCCGATGGTCTTCCTCACCTGTCCGATGGTTGAACTTTGGGTTTCTTTTTGCCCATATATAGTCATTGAATTAGCTCATCAGTCCTTGGGCATTGAACTTCTCACAGGAGGCTGGTGCTTGTTTTAACACTGTTGCCCAGAGTCTATGTTATCAATGGATTGACGAGATTATTCAAGGTCTCTTCTATTCTCTCAGGCACCAAGTGGCATTCTTCAAATGTCTAACACTATCTTTGCAAGGGAGGGGACCACAAGAAAACAAAGATGCTTTCAGGCACTGAATCAGGGACTGTCAGGGTTTTAATCCTTTCAATAGTGAGGGGCCACATTTTGCTATGCGGCCCTAGTATATAGTTTTATATTGACATGAATCAGGTGAACATACCTCACAGTGAGCAAGACATGGCAGCAAAGAGGTGCACCTCTGGCCACTTGTGTAAGATGCAGCAGGAGAAGATTCACAAGGGAGGATGATGACTGAAAGCTAGTCCTCAGTCTACGAGGCCATAGTTAAAACAGCAGACAAAGCTTATATGAGAACTTTCCCCAAGTTTCCAGATCAGGGCATCTGCTCACGATGTAAGCTTTCTGGCTCCATTTACATACAAAGATGGTGCAATCCTGGTGTCAGTCTGAATTCTCCTGTGGGATGTGTTGAGGGCAGACCCCCAGCACCTTTCCTGCCTCTGAGCACACACCTTGTGAGGGGCAGGGCTGGGCTGCCTTGCTGCAGCAGAGCTCTCTCCTCACTCCCTGCCCAGGCTGTGCTGCTGGGGCTCTTTCCTCCTGGCAGTGTTAGAGCAGCTGCCAGATCTGGTCACATCAGCACCTGCAGCTCCCACACCTCCTCTTCCCCGCATCTCACAGCACTCTGGGCTTTCTGATAGCCCAGTCAGGAGCAGTTTTATTCCCACAAGGCGAGAGAAACTTGCAGTCAGAACAAGATGGATTTTCTTTCTTTTCTTTTTCTCCTACTCTTATTCCCCTGCTTTCCTGTTGCCTTTCTCTAGGGATTTACACCCTTCTTTTTCCTTGTATTTCTTCGGGTAATTGGGGAACTTGCCTAGCAGCAGTGTGGGAGTTTGGTGCGAGGAAATCTCAAAACCTCCAGGATCCCAGGGATGGCATGAAAAATCCTTTCAGTTATTATCTCAAAGAGTATTCCACCAGAATTAACTTTCCATCCCCAAGCAAAGCTCAGACTTCACCTGAAGCTCTGGCATCAGTAAGACTCATAGCAGGATCACAAAAAGTTTGACAACGCCATGCACAGCTCACAAATGCGGGGATCTGCTATCCCACCCGTAGCAATATGAGTCGCAGGTGCACGAGGAGCTGGAAGATCCAGAACCGCACAAGGAGAACAGGGCGATCCCTGCTGCAGTGCAGAGAAATCTCTGGGTCTCCTCACCTTGGAGGCATCCCAGAGCCTAGCACCCCCAGCTCTGCACACCAGTGGGGCCCAGGGATTACCATTAGCTTGTGAGAACCAGGTATGCACCAATGCTGCTTTGGAGAGGTGCTCCCCATGTCATTGCTGGGCCTCTGCCCTGGCTGGGAGTGGACAAAGGCTTTCTCAGATCCAGCCTCCTGCCCTGGTTTTGGCAACCATGCGAGCTGGTGTGAGGGGTGCAGCCAGCTCCCACCCCAAGCACGGTCCCATGAGCATTCAGACTTGTCAGCACCCTCCGTGGTGTGCTCAGGCCGACAACTCTACTAGTGCTTGATCAGGTCCAGGGACTGGCACGGGTCAGGGGCTGTCCCCAGCAGAGACATGATGGGGACACTCTGTTTCACGGGGGAAAAGACCCCGCGCGGGCAGCGAGGCGATGCTCCCACTGGCAGCTGGCGGTGCTGATGTGCCGCCTGTGCGGAGACGCCGTGTCCCACCCGTTCCACTTCTGGGACCGCCCCACCCCCCACCCCCGGCAGAGCCGGGCGCCGGCTGCTCCGCGCCGACGCGGAGCCGGCGACGGTGCCCAGCGGAGACACAGCACCCGTGCGGCGGCGCTAAGCCCCGGCGCCGGCGCCAGCCCTCCCCCGG
>VZTV01067911.1:40238-61500 GCA_013400875.1 Anhinga rufa
GGCGCGGCGGCGGCGGCGGGATGACCCTCAAATCGGGGCGCAGCGCCAGCGCCGGCAGCATGCGGACGGCGCTCTCCGACCTCTACCTGGAGCACCTCCTGCAGAACCGGGCCAAGCCCGAGGTGAGCGGCGGCTCTCCCCCAGGGAGAGCGCGCCTCTGCCCCCCGCGGCCCCCTTCCCCGCCCAGGCCGGGCAGGGAGCCCCGGGGTGCCCTCCTCCATCCCATGTCTCTTGTGCTCCTCCTTCCCCGCGGGCCCTTAGCCCAGCACCTTGTGCCCATCTCAGGTCCGGCACGGAGCCCCCGGGGGTCCCCCTCCATCTCGTCCCTCCCGCACACGCAGTGGGGAGCAGTACCCTTAAGGCAGAGACCCCGCGGTGGGCAGGAGGTGGGCATCCAGGTATGTGCCCTGCATGTGGCACTGCTGGTCCCCAACACCCCAGGAGTGGGGCTTCTCGCTGGGTGACACTGGGCACCTTGAGGGAATGGTCAGCCAGCCTGGCCTGTACGGCATGGCCCCGCAGGGAAGAAGGAGCTGGCTGGAGGCGAGGAAGGCTTCAGCATCCTGCCACGGAGGAGCTTGTGCTTGTTTTGCTGCAAAGTTGTAGCTGGTCTGAACTGGAACTGCGTGTCACATGAGCTGATTCAGCTGCTGAGCAACCTCCGGGTCCACCGCAATGGGCTGGAGGCGGGGGTGGGGTGGTGGTGGGTGTCAGCCCCAGAGAAGGAGGATGTAATGAGCCCTTCTCACACCTACCCTGGGGCAGAGAGTGGTCCAAGGGGTCACGAACACCTCACCTTCAGTGGAAGGAGAGCAGTCTGTACCAGCTGTCTCAGTTGTGCTGGGAGGGCCCCTACCCCAGCCAGTGTCATTTGGAGTAGCTTGAGTGCAACCGGGAGAAGGTCGACAGTTCCTTGTGCTAAGCAGCTGGTGGTTTTCTCCCAGCAAAGATTTTTGACTTTGAACAGGAGTCCCCGATGGAGCCATGGCATAATGTGTGTGGGCTGAGGTTTCCTGGTGGCTGTGGGGAGCCTCTGAGAGCAGGGAGGAAATTTCCCTGAAGTGCTGTCCTTGGCCCATCCGGTTGGACACGACAGCATTCAAAATAGGCTTGTCAGATCTGTCCTATACCAGTGGCTCATGCACTTTTTATGGCTCTACCCTGGCAGGGTGCTTTAGAAAAAAAAAAAGAAAAAAGCTTTTAAAGCAAAGAGTGTGGATCAGGCAGCTGCTGAGAGGAGCTCTCCCATCCCTCTACCTGCAGTATCCAGGCAGAAGGCCTGCCTGGCCGCAGGCAGGGATAAATTGCCAACGGCAGCAGGGCATGCAAAATGTGGGATCTGGCCTATAGCTCCATGGCATTACAGTATATTTATTCCAGTAGGGATAAAGAGAGAGATGGCAAACCAGGATCTGCCTGGGGCCTTTTAAGAGGAGCTCTGTAGGGCTGTCACCAACTGGGGTTACTTGTCCTGAGCTTGCCAATCACTCGTGCTCATCCCCATGTTGCATGCATGCAGAGACAATGCTGGCCCATGGTGGCTGTGGGCCCCTCTGTGGGACAGTAGGGACATCGCCCAGCAGCAGCTCTTAGGAGGGGTGCTGGGTCTGACTGGCTGCTCTGTGGCTGGAGTCAAACAGGGCGGCTGGGAGGTTTTCTCTTCCCCACTTCCTCTAGCAGAGCTGTGCGCTGGGAAGTGCTGCCCTGCATTCCTCCCATGGACCATGGGAGCGCAAACCCTCCGCAAGTGGAAGCCGTGTCATTGCTAGAAAACAAGTCGAAGTGGAGGAAGCCACTTGCTGTCTTCCCTTGAGCCCCAGCACATGTCTGCATATCTTTTCCTTATCTCCAAACTGGCAAATACAGGTTTACCAAAGAGGTGTGGGCTTTATGCCCAGCTGTGTACCTGGTTGTCAGGGTGACCTTGGGCATGTCCCCTTATCGGCTATGACTCAGTTCCCCAGCTGTAAAATGGGCAGCGAATGTGACCTTTGGGACGCCAGTGGAGAAAAGGAGGGTGCTTCTGGAGAGAGCTGAGCCTGAGGGTATGGCAGGGACACTGCGCTTCCCTGTGGGCAGCTGTTGCCGGTATCCAACTGGTGCCAGCTCTAGAGCAGACAGAGGCCACGGTCCCCAGAGACTAAATCCTGAAATGACCACAGGCAAAACTAGTGGTTGAAAGCCAAGTAAAACTTCTGGGCCTGACCAAAATGATGTGGGGAGGGCTGGTTCCAGCTTTTTAATCTCATATATTTTGTCATGTTCCGGTCTGTAACAGCTGCAAGGGAAAAGCTGTTTTGAAGGGCTTGTTCTAGAAGGTGGGGATAGAGTGCCTGGGTAGGTCATCAAGATTTCTTCTGTCAGTGTTGTGCTTTTACTGACTCTCCCTTGGAGGTCACTGGTTTCAAAAACACATCTAGAAGGCTGCATCAGCCTTTCCTGGTGGGAAGATGGTGCATCAGCAAAACTGACTGCTCCCTTGAAAATCTGGGCCTTCTCCATTGCAGCACTCCATGATCTGGAGTCAATGTGAGGGCACGCAGAGCCAGTGGCATCTTCTGGCTTCCACAACTGCTTCTATCCCTCCTATTTCTTTGTGTCCCTTCCCGTTGTGACCTGTTGGTGTTGCTGGGCCTTTTCTCAGTGTCAGCAATGTAATCCTGTTTGGTTCAAATGCTTTTGCCTTTTTTTTTTTGCTTTCTTAAAAAAAAACCTGGATCATATTGCTGGAAGGGATCTTGGGTGAGGTTGCTTCTGTAGTTGTGCTGGCAGACCTGAGAAGGCAGTAGCCTCCAGCAGAAAGCAGGGATGAATTACTTCTAAATGTCCGTGTGGCTGTTGCTCCCCAGCCTGGGGAAGCAGCCCAAAAGCAACTCCCAAGCTCAAGTTTTTCTTTTGCTAGTTTGCTCTTTTTACACAATGCTGTGTTTTTTAAGCTGTACTAAGACCGTGATGCATGTATCTGCTGGACTGTGGGGAGGCAAGGTTGGAGCACTAGAGGGCAGGAGGAGAGGTTGCTGGGCCAGGACATCTCTGCACCAAGCAGTGCCCCAGCCTCCCTGCACACACCCACGGTGATTATAAGTGAGGGGTGATGATTCCTGGAGGGAGCTGGAATTTTGTTGGTTGCTGTGGGCAGCAGAGCGTGTCTCCCTGACAGCCAAGAGGGCAATCCCAGGGGATCCCAGCTCCAGGGTTCCCTCCTGAATCCAAGCTGCTGAACTTTGGGGGCCCACTTGGCAAAGCCAGTAGCATCTGACCTTTCTGTGTGTTCACCAGGGAACCCTGCTCTTCCAAGGCCACCTGATATTGAAGTCTCTTGGTAAGAGCAGCAAGGAGAGACCAGGAACCAAACCACTGAACATGCCCTTTGCACTATGGTGCTGATTTACCCAAGTGCTGCTTCAGCCTCCTGCAGACAAGCTGCCCAGTTAATGTTTGATTTGCTCAGTAGTGTGCCGCTTGGCTGAGCCAGCATAGCAGCAGGAGCAACCCTGGCAGATGACACTGACCCCAACGGGGTCTTTGACCTCTGTCTGCTTCGACCCTTTGCCACCCCGACAGGACACCAAGCCCTGGGGTCCTCACTGAGGATTGCGCCACACTCGCCGAATTTCCTGTTGGCAAACACTGCCTGGGGAGCTGGTCCCCTTCCTTCAGCCCCAGGATATGGGGCAGAAATCTGTGGTCTTGAGGAAAATGCAGGCAGGGAGCTGGGATGCACCTTTTTGACCCATGGATCTGATGGCTCCTCTGTGCATCGCCACCTGGAGCAGGATTTGTGTGTGAGGATTTGTACCCTTGCCAGTGAGCTGCAAGGCACCCATAGGACTGCCGGATGCTAGCACAGCATCTAGAAGCCCTGTTTCACAGCTAAGCCCCTCAACCTCCTTGCCCTGTGTCTGTCCCAAGGCTGGCCCCAGTGGTGACCATGCCTGGGGCTGTGCAGAACTGGCAGTGGCTGGTGGCCATGGAGCTCTTAGCAGCACTTGCAGATGTTTCCTGCGGAGCAGCACATGAGTAGCAGGGTCTGGCCCACTGCCAGCATGACTTGAAAGGCTCTTGAGGTCACAGGCTATGCCAGGGCAAGCCAGCCAAAAGTGTGGCGGCTGCTAGGAGAGTGCAGGGTAGGTGATCCAGCCAGCTGGCTCATGTGCATGGAGCACAAGAATGTGCATGTGTCCTGTCTCCAGCTGCTGGATGCCCAACACCAGGGCTGGAATCTGCCACCCTGTAGGTCCTGGTCCTCCTCATGAGCTGGGCACTTTCCCATCCCCATCCACAAGCTGCCCAGGGCAGTCAGCAAAAGCCCACGCCATCCCAGCATGGCTGTTCGGGGCAGAGGGAGTTGCTGGAGGACCCTGCTGGGTTCAGAGCTGCCATCAAGTGACTGGTTGCCATCCCCAGGCACAGCAGCAAGTCTCTGGTGACAAGGCTTTCTCTCTGGGAGTCACCAGGGTGACACCGGTGCTGCGTCAGCATCAAGGTCTGGGTGTTTTCTCCAGCAAAAAGCAAAGGTCAGGGCCAGGAGGCTCAGTTGGTGGGGATGGTGGGGACAGCGGGGAGGGGAACTCCCAGCCCTTGTAGCAAACTGTGCAGTGTCCTGGGTCATCGGGCTCTGCTGAGCCTAGAGGTTTGAAGCCAGGGATTGCATGGTGTAATGCTTTCCCAAGACCATGACCAAGATAAATGTGATCTGTGCTGACTCAAACCACCTCATGGGTACTTTGGCCTTGGGCAGGGCTGGAGAAGTTCCTCATCCTCCTCTTCCTCCTCCCACCCACTGGCTCAGCAGAGCTGGGACAGCCAGCAGAGAGTCAAGGGCCAGCTCTAGGCACCTGCACTGCTGGATCTGACCCTCTCCCCTGTGAAAAGCATGGTAGCAGCATGCCCTGCTGGGGCTGGCAAGCTAGGTTGGTGGCTGTGAGTTGTTCTTCCTTCCACCCTGCAAGTCTTTGGCCCAGGTGCTGCTCTGGGCTGGGATTCAGCCTCCTCCTTCATGTTTAAGCCGTTGGCAGCCAGAGCCCATGTGGTCACCTTTTTCCTCTGAGGAGGAGGTTGGTTGACTCTTTCAGAGTAGTTGGCTTAAAAATAAATCACACATCTTCCCTGTTGTTGCAGCGTGAGCACACGGCTCCCTGCGCCCTTCCTGCCCTGGCCCCGCCAGTGCCCTTTTGTTGAGGCTGTGACAGTGCCTGTGCCTCAATGCTGGTCTGACCCTCTCTGCCAGCGCCTCTTCTGCTAGTCTGGCTAGCACTGGCTCTGCTGCCGGCTCCCTCCCTGTTTTCAACCATTGCACAGGGCTGGGCTGCTGTCTCAGCCTGGCAGCACTCTGGCACATCCCTATCAAAGCTAATTTTGTAGTTTAGTGCCATGGATGCACCCCACCAGCAAAATGCTCTTCACCCCAGTTGCACCTGCAACGAACCTCCCCACGGCCTGACTGGATCTTGCCCCTTGGCAGCGTGGCACTGCAGCCTCTTCTCTGCTCCGGGCCAGGTGCCTGCGGTGGGTGAGAGTGATCTGGGGCAGCGGGGTCAGGCTGCCACTTCCCTAGCTGCTGGCATGGAGGCCCGGGCCTAATAATCAGTCACGTGTTGGCAAGTTGGCATGTGGTAGGGAGAGGTGTTGGCTCTGCTTGGCTTGGTGTGGCGTGCCACGTCACTGATGCAGGAGTAAAGCCGGCAAGGACTTTGCTGGGTGTCCCTGCAGGTTTGCTAGCTGTGGCTCCCAACCCAGAAACTGCAGGGAGGGAGGGTGCAGGCTGCAAACTGGGCAGCAAAGCCAGCAGCTTGGTGTGGAGTGGGGCAGCCAGGAGGGTTTGCTTTGCCTCGCGGGCTGGTTTGAGGATGTGAATATGCCAACAAGGTGGGCAGATCAAAGCTGGCCTGGATTTTGCTGGGCCAGCACCTATTTGGGAGAGGCTTGAGGGAAGTCCACTGCACTTGGGGCCAAACTGGCACATCTGCAAGATGTACGGAGACATTGCCCAGCATGCCCGAGGGGTTTAACAGGGCTGCCCCAGGCTTTCTCAGACTGGGAGATGGCAGCTCACTTTGTTTGCAGTGTCCCTGCTGCCTGGCAGAGCAGGTTTGGAGGTCTCTGCCTGGGACCCCATGCATCCACCACCTGCCCCAGTGCCAGCCCCTGCTGGAGACAAAGAACAGAGGTTTCCCCATGACTGAAAGCCCCTGCTTGGCTTCCCAGTGCCAGCCAGCACTGGGCTGGCCTGTAGCTGCGAGCTGGGGAAGGGAATGGGGAGTTTCTAGCTGGCTTGGGAGCACGTTACCTTTGGTGCCTGGATGTGGACGTGGCTTTGCACTGTGTCGGTTGACTATTGATGTAGATGAGGAAAGGTTGAACTTGCAAACTGAGCAAAAGCAGAGCCTGGTCCCAGCTGTCAGGGGTGAGTCCCAAACTGCTCCATTTACTTGGTGAAGCTGTCCTGGGCTTTATGTTCTGCAACAAGTCAGCTGTGGGCCAAGTGCTGCTGCGACACACAAGTAGTGTTTGGGACTCGTTGCTGCAGGTGATCAGCTGTGGACTCTTGGCTTCTGCTACCTGGAGCTTTTCCTAAGTTTCCTTACCTCCTGTGTTTCCCAGGCTGCAAAACGGCAGAACAAGCCCACATCCGCATCTTCAAGGGTGAAACTCTTTTGCTCTTTTTCTTTTCTTGCTCTTACTGTCCTCTCCTCCAGCACATGGGTCTCTCCTCCCCGCTGTGCCCCACCTGCACCCCAGGCATCCTAATACAGTGGAGTAGCTCAGCCCCACAGTGAGGAGCTAGCACTCCCAGGTCCTGTTCAGGTGGAGCTCCTAAACCCCAGTCTTTGTTTTGCCCTGACAGGCCATCACTCAGTCCCCGAATGCCATGACTGAGGATGTTTATACCAACGGCTCAGCAGCTCTGGGCAGCCCCTCCCACAGCAATGGCCGCGAGGTGCTGAAGATACGCCTTGTCCAGTTCGAGAAGGTCACGGAGGAGCCCATGGTGAGAGCTGGCAAGATCCAAAGCCTGGTGGCACCCAGGGGGGTGGAGGGGCAGGTAGAACCATGATGAGGGCTGGCCTCGGGGTGGGGGAGCAGATCGCTGGAGACCTCACCATAGAAAGAGGGTGCTGGATCCTGCTTACTGCCTGGGGACCTGGAGTGAACCCCATCAAAGGGTGGTGATGCTTGTGCCAAGAGGAGCTCCAGCAGGCTGGGCTGGCCATGCAGGGGGCTTTTACCCAGCCACTGTATAGCCCACCATGGACATTGGCCTGGAGAGGACTTTGCTGAGAACACGGTAGCTCTCCCCTCCAGTGAGCAGGATTTTCCTGTCTTCCAGGGAATCACACTGAAGCTCAACGACAAGCAGAGCTGCATGGTGGCCAGGATCTTCCACGGGGGCATGATTCACAGACAAGGTAACAAGGCCCTTGTAGAAGCAGTGTATGGGGTGCACGTCTGCAGCTGGTTTCTTTCTGTGCAGAGATCAGGTAGCCCCCCAGCACTGCTGGCTATTCCCTGTGATGTGGACATCTGTGTCTGTTCCTCCACTAGGAATATGTCAAGAACTCAGGACTCACTGGTCTTTCTGTATGGTTGTCATATTAATACACTGGAGGCTTTAGGGAGAAATGAAGGGTTGGGGGAAGGGCTCTCCCAAAAAGCAACCAGAGACTGTCTGTCTCCGTCTCGTGAAAGGGTCACTGTAACAAGAGACGGATCATACCCCAGAGACTGCAGGGGAAAATTCCCATTCCAAAAGTGCACAGGTGGGACAGGTTTGCTGTGGATTGGCTCTGCAGACCAAATGAAGGTGCCAAAAGAAATAAATAGATGCTATTTTCTGGTTTTGAGCCTTGCCAAGCATGGAAATGAGATGTTCTGTGCTTAGAAGAGGCCTCTTTTCCAGCCTTGGATCTATGTGGGAGGTCTGAGCTTACCCCTGCCAAAATAACTCAGGAGCCATTCCAATAACGCTACTGGAGCCTGATTTATAGCAGTGTATCTGAGGCTGTAATCTGGCTGGCTATATAAACTGAAAACACACAAAGTCAAGAATCTTGTGTTAAGGGCCCTGTAAGGAGGCTGTCATTTGACTTCAGGTGAGGTACTTGGGATTGGGTTTGAATAACTCTGAAACAGGTGCTTTGACCAGTCTAAAGTGCTGAAGGACACACAGTGGAAAGCAACCTGAGAACCTTCAGACTGGACAAAGTGTGTGTATTGGGTGGAGGGGGAAGAATTAATTCCCCTTGTGCTTTAGTCCCATGTGCTTAGGTGACATGTGTGGCTCCACAAGTATTGCCCAGGCAAACATTGCGGTGTCCTGGCCACAGCTTGCCCAGGGAGTCAGGAGGCTGGTGGAGCTGTGTAGTTTGGGTTTGGTGAGCAGCTCTTGTCCGGTCCTGCATTTTCATGTTTCTCCTGTTGCTGGCAGGCTCTCTTCATGTGGGTGATGAAATCATAGAAATCAATGGGCAGAGTGTGAGCAACCACTCAGTTGACCAGCTGCAGAAGATGCTGGTAGGTATTTGTTTGTTGGGACTGTTCCCCAGGAAGGACCCCTTTGGCCTGGAGATGTGCATGCTGGCTGAGCATTCACACCCTCCTAGATATCAGAGCCACCACACAGCTGCCTGCAGCAGTGTGATGCAGCAGGAGCCAGGGCCACTGTGCCAGGGTGCTGTAATAGAGCCAAATGCTGGGTCTCTGTACACAGCCTTGGTGGTCTGTGCTCGTTGCTTGTTTCTGGCCTCCTGAGAGCAGCAGTGAAGGCTGTTGGCTGGGTCCCTGACATGTGCTGATGCATGTGGGGCTTGGAAACCACCTCTGCTTGCCAGGGCTGGTGTGCAACTCCAGCCCAGGGGCTGGCTGCTCTTGCAGACCTGAGCCGCTCCTGCAGGTCACCTTGGTGCCATTTTCCTGCTGCTGAGGCTACAGTGGTCCCTTGCTAGAGAGAGCTTTGGACAGGGTCTCAGACCTGCCTTGGGTTCACACACTGAGGCCATCCTGATCCATGCTCAACATGTAAGACCTGGCTGGATGGAGGTGATGGTGGTTCTGAGGACACCCACCAGCAGCCTAAGCAGACCTGGCCCTGCTGCAGTGCCACAGTCCTCTCCTGCCTGGTGGCAGGACATCCCCGCTCCAGACAGCGGGACCAAAGAGGAGCTAGTCTTTGTCTGCCTCCTGAGATGGGTGCTTGGCCCAGGAGGCCCCTCCAAGCCTCCAAATGTAGTTGTCCCCACAGAACCATGTAGGTCTTGTGAAGTACGTGGTGCAACAGTGCATTTAGCCTGTGGCAGGCAAGGGAGTGCTGTGCCTCTAATGTCACCAGGAGGGCAGGAGCAAGAGGCCAGCATGGAGAAGACCTGGCAGAACCAGCCTCTCCTCTGGGCTCCTCACTGGGGCAGCCAGGCTGGAGATGGTACAGATCTCTGTTTGTTCTAGTGATGCTTAGCAGTGCCCACAGCCAGCCCCATGTGGGAGTGTTTGCGTCCCCCCATGGGGATGTCACAACCATGGCAAAGCTATGCTGCCGTGGCTCTTAGCCCAGCCCCAGGAGAGCTGTTTCTGGCCAGGCTGTGGTGTCCCCCAGCATCACAGCATGGCCGGGAGCACTTGGGAGCCTTGCCTTTACGGGTTCTGGCACTCAGCAGCTCCCTGCACACATTGCTGCTCTCACGCTGCCTCCAGGGACCACCTCCTCCAACTCTTCTTTCTCCCCTTCCTTTGTTCACTAGAAAGAAACCAAGGGGATGGTCTCAATAAAAGTCATTCCCAACCAACAAAGCCGCCTCCCTGCTCTCCAGGTAAGTGCAGGTTCCAGACCTGTGGGCTGGGCCAGGACATAGCTGTGGGGTAGGGTGGGACCAGAGTAAACCACAGGGGACCAGTGCTGGGGAGAGAGCTGTGCTGAGCCAGGTGAAGGACAAGGGGATGGCTGCCTGGTCACCTTGCCAGAGCATGAAGGGACCTGTCCTGTGCTTACATTGCTGCAAATGAGCAGATTTTGGCCCTGTGTGGATGTATTTACCCAATGTGTATGTAGGAACGTGGGCCTGGGATGCCTAAGCCACAGTGGTACATGTGTGCAGTGTTTGGTGATGGGAAAGCAGCAGTGTGTGCACACCCTTGAAACCAGAAGTTTCCTGCTGCCTTCAGAGGTGCGGCTGTTAGAGCCACATCCCCATTACAGGGCCACCGCAGCACCTCCAGGTACAGCAGTGGGATCTCACTGCTCCCCACCATCTCTGATGCATGGTGCATCAGCTGCAAGGATGACAACCTAGGTCTGGTTGCTGCCAACATGCTTGTGAGCAGTGAGTGGGAGGAAGGAAGAGGTGGGGGAGAGGAAGGCGGCTCCTTCTGCCACTGCCAAGGTGGGGGTGATGTGCTGTGGCATGGGGTGACACCTGCTTGGCTTTGCTTTTGAAGTCCTGCTGTGGCCAAAATACTCAGGGTAGTGGGAAGGGCTGGCTCCTCTGCTAAGACTACGGTGCATGCTGGCTGGGATGCTGTCCTGTCTGGATGCAGGAGCCAGTCCCAGCGCAGTGTCCCTGTTGTGGACAGGCAGGAGTGGGAGGAGCTCAGAGGCAGAGGGTGCAGGCTGGATGGTGCTGGGATGGGGAGCCCATGTTACCCTCCTTCCTTACCTGGAGAAGCTGAAGTCCCTGGACATGGGGGCAAGTGAAAACTTTCTCCGTTTCTTGCTCAACTCATACTGTCCCCATTCCAGCTCGACCAGCCTTGCACGTTTCTTTATTAAACACTGGCCTATGTCTGCCTTCCCCTGCTGTCCATCTGCCCTCTCTGGCCTGACCCAGCCAACTTTGATCAGCCAGGCCAGTTCAGTGCCAGTGGTAAAGTTACCTCTGAGAAAAAAACCCACATGTGCTGGATCACACGAGGCTGGCTGTGGGCTCACGGAAGGGCACAGGGATAAAGTCCTTGCCAGCAACAGTTGTCCTCCCTCTTGCTGTGTCCAGGGCCATGGTGCAGTCTGCTCCCTAGAACCACAGCTCACAGGCGGCCTGTGTCTCTGCTTGATGCAGTCCACTGCCGAGAGTGGACTTCTGATTTTGTTTCAACTCCTGGATCCCCATGATCACCTTCATTTCAGGGTCTGGCAGGCAGGATGGTGCAGATCCCTGCATCGCGTTGCCCCACTGCGCTGGCTTGCCCCACAGCGTGGCAGCCAGTCACTTTGAGGCCACCTGAATGTCTCTTAGGATAGGTCTGTTTGAGAGGATCCTAATGAGAAGCACTGAGCACTCGGGGCTCTCAAGTAACTCCTAATTGGTGTACGAGAGGGTCTTTCCAAAAGTGACCTGACTATGTCTGGCTTGGGGTACCAGGGCTGCAGGAGCTGAGGACTCCAGGCAGGTGCCTGGGCAGTGCTTGCTGTGTGTCCCTTGTGTGTTTTGTGTTGATGACCAGCTTCCTGGTGCCAGAGAGTGCTTTCAAAGCAAGGTTCAGTCCTCATCCTGAAAGAAGATTCCACTTTTGTTGTCTTCTGTTGTGAGAGATCTCATGTCACAGCTTGATCCACATGCTCTGCTTTTCTGGCACTGAAATGGAACCATGTTCGTGTCCTGTTGGCCCTGTGCCTCCAGCAGCACTGTTGAAGGAGGACATACTGTAGGAAATTGTTTTAATATGGAACAAGAACAGCATTGTCTATCCTACCCAGGGAGGATGACTTTCTAGGTCCTGCCTATCACATCTGAGGACAAGACATAGGCATCACCACATGCTTGTTATGTGCTGCATTTCTGCATTTGCAGTTATTTCTGGATAACTTGACAGTGTTGTGCTCAGTGGGAGCCTGCATTAGCGTGAGCAGGAGGCTGGGTCTGATAGTGCTGGTTCCCTTGTAGAAGGATCTCCTGTTGGTGGCACAACTGCTGGGCAGCCCCAGGCATGCTGCTGGCTCGGGGCCCAACACCCTCCTGACTGATCACAGAAGTCTCAAACAACAGGGAGCACCCATGACTTGTGGGAGAGCCTGCAGCACTTCATACCATGACTAGGGGCTCCCAGCAGCCTCAGGCCCACAGGACAAAAAAAAAAACGCAGGAGAGGAACAAGAGCAATGTGAGGTCTGTGCCCAGCCATAGCCTTACTTTGTTCCCTAAACCCTGCCTTTCACTCCCTGTCCTCCACACCCTGCCTTGGCTTTGCTCCCAACCTAGTCCTGACCTGATCCTGATCTTGCTGGGTGCGCTGGCCAGAGACAAATTGCAGCTGCAGCACCGTTTCAGACAAGAAACCATTCATCCAGGCACTGAGAGCAAATGTCACTGCGGAAGATGCTGGGTGTATGTATGTGGTCTGCCCTCCTCCCCAGGATAGGTGACTCTCATCCATCCTGTGGCTCTTTGAGTCTGTTTTCTGAACAGCCTTCCTGGAAAACAAGGCCTGTGTGTGAAAGCCCCATGCCATTTCTCTCTTGACCTTGCAAAGATGCTCAGGGACAGCGAAAGCCCAGGGGTGCCCAGCTGCCTGCTGGCTTCAGGAGGGCTTGGGGCCAGGGGGAGGCAGCGGGGTGGGCTGCCCCAGTTGGAGCAGGCACTGTAGACTCCCTTCTGAAGAGCTAAGTGAGCAGAAGAGACAGGGAAAGGCCACAGTTCTCATACCTTCCTGGTCCCCAGGAGGGTGGCACAGTGGCCTGGGAAGCAGTAGCAGCTCATTTCCAGTTGCAGCTGTGATGAATGTAATGTGGCAAGAGTAGCTGATGCTGAAGAGGCAAGGACAGACCCACACAGGGATGGACATGACACCACAACCTTGACTCCCCAAAGGCCCTCTGCTGGGGAGAGGCCAGGATACAGCAGCTGGGGATTGAGACATGGTGTTCCCTGGGGTCCCCAGGACATGGGATTGCAGGGCACACCATTGCAAGGCTCCTCTCTGCTCATCCCATTGCAGACCCCAATGGCCATGTTGGTCCAGGCGGCAGGACTGCTCTCCAGCTGGCTTGGCTCACCAGCACTGCAGCACTTGGGGGACTGCAGGGGAGCTACATGTCAAGGTTCAAGAACCTTGTGGGGCATGCAGGCCTGCCTAGAGGCAGCAGCCATTTCACTGGCTCATAGCAGGGCCAAGATGCCATCCTCCTTCCCTCACCCACCAGCATTCTCACTGCAGGTCCATGCCCAAGAGCTTCCCCTAAGGCTTTTTGTATCTCCTTTCTCCCCACCCAGCCTTGTGGGGCCTGGAAAGCAGCAGAGGCTGGGGTTCCTCCTGGAGCAGGGACCTTGTGTTTGGAGCTGGCTCTGCAGTCACTGCTGGGGGATACAATGTGAGGCCAGGAGCTGGATACGACCAAGTTCAGCCATTCTGGCTCCAGCCAGCTCTCTCTTTTGCAGATGTTCATGAGGGCACAGTTTGACTACGACCCCAAAAAAGACAACCTGATCCCCTGCAAGGAAGCGGGGCTGAAGTTTAAGACTGGTGATGTGATTCAAATCATAAACAAGGATGACAGCAACTGGTGGCAGGGCCGGGTGGAGGGCTCCTGCACTGAGTCGGCAGGACTCATCCCTTCTCCGGAGCTGCAGGAGTGGTAGGTCCTGGGATTTGGCCAGAAGGGCTGGATCAGGGAGTGGAGGCGGGAACAGTAGCCATGTGCTACCAGGAGTGTGACCATGTTTGGTAACACCAGTGTTACTGCTGGGAAAAACGGGCAAATGTCACCTTCATCTGCCACAGGGTAAGCCTTTACCTGTCCCAGCAGCTACCCTGCTCCTCTTGTCCTTGCATGTCTGAGGGATAATCCTACTGCTCCCCCAGGGCTTGGGGTAACAGCTGGACCATGGTGGTGTCCTCCTCTCTTGGCAGGCGTGTGGCGAGCATCACCCAGTCCAGTCAGAGTGAATCCCCGAGCTGTAGCCCCTTTGGGAAGAAGAAGAAGTGCAAAGATAAATACCTGGCCAAGCACAGCTCAAGTAAGTGTGCTCAGGGCACTAGGCTCCATCCCCAGCCTTGGCCATCACTCCTGCCTCTGGGTAGGGGTGGGTCTGTCCTCCAAGGGAGTCAGACCAAATGGCCCAGCTGTGTTGGCAGTGGAACCTTGGAAGGATATCCCACAGCTGTCAGCTTTTTTGAATCCCTTCTCCAAAGTCCTCATACCCCTCAGGTGGCCACAGTTGTGTCCCTATGCAGCTCTGTAGTGCATGAGGCCAGGGCTGGTTCATATGGGAGATGGCCACCGAGCTCCTGCAGTGACAATCCCTGGCCCTCAGCTCCTTGGGAGGTTGGGCTCCCAGGCTCTCAAACCCCACAGGCTGCTGAACTGCCAGGCAAGCAGTGGTCTTGCTGCTGCTCAGCAATTGGGGAGCAATCTGAACTGTTTCTCACAGCTGCCAAGCCATGCCCCTGGTGGGGCATGGAGGCTGCCCCATAGCCACCTGTGCAAACACCCCATTCTAAGCATGCCCGGGGCCAGCAAATGTGGGTGCCTGAGGACATGCTGGCTCCTAGTCCAGCCTGCAGTGCCAACCAGCAACAAACAATGCTGTAAATCAGCAAGATAAATAAAGCTCAACCAGCAACAAGCTCCCTGCAGTGTCCTACTGCTTCCTCACCCCTCCCAGGTCCTACTGTTCTGAGCTCAGTAATTCAAAGCTCTTTATTACTGAGTGAGAGCAGCCCCGTCTTCTCCTTTGGCAGCTGCTGGTCCAGTTCCCCATCACCCCCTCTGCACTTCACCTGCTGCTTGCTGCTGAGGCTGCTGCCCTTTTCCCTGAGCAGCCAAACAGGAATGAGCTCCCAGCCCAGTCCTGATCACTCCCTCCATTTTGCCTAAGGACCTGGCTTTGGTCCAACACACACATGGTCCTGCTGCTGCAGCTGAGCCAGCGCTGACCACTCACTGTCTTGTTTCTCCTCCACCCCAGTTTTTGACCAGCTGGATGTGGTTTCGTATGAGGAGGTCGTGAGGCTGCCTGCCTTCAAGAGGAAGACTCTGGTGCTCATTGGTAGGTCCTGCCCTAGGACAGGGGGTTGCATGTGGTGGGTCCCAAGGGTAACCGGGACTGGACAGGGGCTGGGGCAGCACTGCCCTTCAAAACGCAGTAAGGTCTGAGGAGCATTTCTGCCTGCAGCAATCACCAAGCAGGCTGACCTCCATGCAGCATTGTGCATGGTCTGACACCTGCATTGCGATGCTGAGGTAGAGTTAATTCAGGTGTTTCCATTTCTTAAGTATCTTTATAGATAATTTTTATTAAAAGCAGCTCTAGTCTGCACAGCTGCACCAAAGCAAGCACTTGTTGGTGGACCCCACAGGCATGGGCAACCCACACAGCCCAACCCTGCTGGCTGCTCAGTAGGCACCAGTCCCATCTCCTTCTGGGGCTGGAGGTGAGTATGCCCCAGTCAGGGAGAGCCTCTTCCAGAGCTGGAAGACACCACAGACCAGCTCAGAAAGCAGATACTGGGCAAGGGCCCAGGAGCTCTGCACCTTTTCTCAGACCTAGAGCTGGGGGGGGACCAGCATTTCCTGCCAGGCTTCTCTGAGCCTGGCTCCAGCATCCATCCTTCTCTGCAGGGGCCAGCGGTGTGGGCCGTAGCCACATCAAGAACGCTCTGCTCAGAAACAACCCGGAGAAGTTCATGTACCCACCGCCATGTAAGTACCCAGCCAGGGCAGAAGGTGTGTGTCCTCTCACCTCCTTGATCCAGGACCTTCTGACAGCAAACAGGAGGTGGGGAGATGTTCCTCCAGCACCACAAAGCTCCTGATATCAGAGGCCACCACAGAGGGCACTGTAGGGCTTCCCTACCTGCTGTCCCATGGGCTGAACCTACTCAAAGATGGCTGCAGGGCTGCTACCACCCACATTACAGTCATGCCTCACTCACTCTTCACATCCCAACAGCTCTCCTCTCCTCAGGCTGGCTGATTCCCTACTTGTCTGAGGCAGGAAGGAGTTGAAAGGGGATTAGTACAGCCTAGTCTTGAGGTACACAGGTCCTCCATGGCCTAGACCCATGCTCAAAAAGGGAAGGCAAGATGCCCAGGTCACCCAGAGCAGAGGCTGCCTGCTCTGCTCTGTTCCCCAGTCCTTCTGGGAGTCAGCAGTCATTATCTCCCTCCCTCCCCAGACACCACACGCCCCCAAAAGAAGAATGAGGTGGATGGAAAGGACTACTACTTTGTCTCCACTGAGGAGATGACCCGGGACATCTCAGCCAACGAGTTCCTGGAGTTTGGAAGCTACCAGGGAAACATGTTTGGTACCAAATTTGAAACAGTGCACAAGATCCACCAGCAGGACAAAATCGCTATTTTGGACATTGAGCCCCAGGTAAGGGGCAGGATGGGGGCTGCCACATATTGAACTACCTGTGTGCTGGCTGTGACTGTCCCTGCCTTCCCAGTGCACTGCTCACCCACCCTTCCCAAAGGAAAAAGCCAGGGAGTGAGTGCTGGGGTGGCATTTCCATTCCCAAGACATGGGTGCAGTGAGTATTCCCCATCACAGCACACACCTGGCTGAGACAGCAAGGCCAGGGCCAGGCTGCCATGGGAGTGGGGGTCCAGGGCCAGCACAGGCCCCACACAGGGACCCTTTCCCCTCTCCGACACCGAACGTGTGGGTGCTGCTTTGCAAAGTGGCAGTTGTGTCCAGTAGCCAGCCCAGAGCAGGGCTCAGGATGCCCTTATGTCCTCCCCAATGAGGTGCAGCAGCAGCCGTGCTGGGTCCCCTGCTCCAGCTTCACCCAGCTATCCCCAGGCTCGGGAGTCCACCCAGAGACCCCATGGCCCCAGAATAGGGGTGGCCCCTTTAGCCCACCACTGCATCATGGGCACCATCACACCCTGGCTGGCGGGGGCAGCATGGGGTAGCGGGGAACAGCTCCCACCCTGGTAACTACACCCCTCTCTCCACAGACTCTGAAGATCATCCGCACGGCTGAGCTCTCCCCGTTCATAGTCTTCATTGCCCCAACAGACAAGGCAGAGCAGGTAGGTGGCAGGGTGCTGAGGCCAAGTCTTCCTCCAGCAGGGCTTGTTTGCCCATGGCAGGGGGGCAAGGAGCCCACTGCAGCAGCCCAGGGCTCTCTCCCTGCTCCACAAGCTTCTTCCTGTCTGCATTGATTTTTGTGGTCCAGGAGAGCAGGGCAACCTCCTCAGCCTAGACCTGAGAAATTAATTGGTGATTCCTGCAGCCTTAAACTCTGTCCCAGATTGACACCCCCAGCAACAATCATCCCTGCAGCATGTAGTCGCTAATATGTACTTCGGCACACAGCCCAGCACCCAGGGCTGTCTCCAGCTGCAGCAGTGCTGCAGAGCAGGAGTGTTTATCCTGCCATCAGCTATGCAAAGGGAACACACAAATAGCAGCTACTTTCATTCTTTGCCTCATGAAGATGCTTATCCCTCCAAAATTACGATGAAAGCAGCACTGATGCCGCAGTTAACTCACGCAGTGCCAAGCACTGCCAGGCTGGCAGCCACACACTGCCATTGCCCAGGAAGCCCCCGACAAAGGGAGCAGTGCCCTGCCACAGCCTAGACCGGCTCCCCTGAGGGCTAACCTCCACAGGGAGGGAGGAAGTGATAGAACATGGAAACCCACAGAGCTGTACTCTTCCTGGACTCATGGCCAGCCAAGGCCACCTCTCCCAAACTATTAATTTGGGGTTCATAAAGCTTAAGATACAAGCAGTTTGCAGGGAGGATATTATTCAGAGCAAGCATTGCACAGGCATTTAGAGGCACATTAACCGGCAGAGGATTGTAAAGCCAGATGCAGCAGGCTGGGGAGGGAAAGGGGGACAAGGCAGTTAAGCAGCCTGTTGCTCCCACCTCCATGTCCCATCACTCACCACTGCTTCCAGAGAGAGGAATTGACTCCTGCCACAGTGGGCAGGGCCAGCCCTGCTGGTGCAGGCACTCTACGTAGCTATCTGCCATAGCTCAGGTAACTACTTACTAGAAGGAATGCAACACAGCCAAAATGTGACCCAGCAGAGCTCACATCCCAGACAAACTTATTGCTCTCCCCTCTCCACCCCTAAGAGCTGTTGGACAACAGATAGCGGAGCTGCAGCAAGCACAGCACCCCAAGCTCAGCACCCCAAGCTCACCCCCCCAACCACAGAAGCAGGAAGCTGCCTGCATTTCAAGCTCCATTAGTGAGATATGTGGAAATCGGTCTGGACTTCACTGTTGAGGGCACAGCTGCCCACAGGGGCATGTTCCTGGGATGCCCCTGCTAGCTGAGGAGCTGTGCAGACTAGCCACACCTGCAGGAGGGGGCAGGCAACTGCTTTTACTGTGAAGAAATTCAACTCTATCCCAGCCAAAACCATAGAGGGTGACTGGTGCAGCTCTGCCAGCCACTGCTGTTCTGGTCAAAAGCCAGTGGGGAGTGACCATCCTGCAGAGATCCTACCTTGAAACCATCTTTAAGTCTTGAGCTGCTTACCCTACAGAGTAGTAATGAGCAGCCTGCTGCCTGGCAAACCTTCTTCCAGGAAGCTGCCACAAAGCATTTTAAAGATAAATACAAGACCAAGCAGGCCTGGCCTCACTCTAGCAGGTAGCCTGATGGTCCCAGCATTGCATAGAAGTCTAGCAAGACCCCCAGACACAGTCCCAGAGATCACAAAACAGCTCCTAGCTTGTCAGACAAGCTCTGTGCTCTGATACTTAGCAACCACTGGAATTGTTTTGGTGGCGAGAGCTCCCTTGTTGGGGTACACTGTGAAATTACCCTCCTCCCCAGCCTCCTGAGCACTCTCTCCCGTTTCTTGCAGTCAGAGGCTTTGCAGCAGCTCCAGAAGGATTCAGAGAGCATCCGGAGCCGATATGCACACTACTTCGACCTCTCACTGGTCAACAATGGAGTGGAAGAAAGCCTCCAGCTGCTGCAGGAAGCCTTTGAGCAGGCCTGCAGCTCTCCACAGTGGGTGCCCATCTCTTGGGTCTACTGAGAGGGCATCTGACCCCCAGCCACTTCCCATCAACCATCCTGCAGCCATGGGGAAGAACCTTCTCAGCTTCCCCTGATCCACACACAACCCAGCACAACTCCCTTCCTCTGCTGCTCCACGGGCATGGTCTCAGTTGGTGGACACACATGCAGGGTCTTCAGATCTCCTCTCCCAGGGGAACCCAGGACAGGGGCTGCCCAGGGGACAGCTGCCTCCTACAGCATGGCAATGCAGTGCTAAGTTAGAGGCTACAGCAGAGCCCAGGGCACCCCATTAGCTCAGAGCACAGCTCCCCACCTCGGGGGCAAGTGAAAGAACAGTCCTGCTGTAGCACCCGGCCAATCTTATCTGCATCAGTCCCAAGGAAAGTGGTAGAGCTGGGGCTTTCCAGGCAGATGTCCCCTGCTATCACAGGAGTGCAAACTGCTCCACAAACACCTTGAAAGCATGTCTGGTGTCCATGAGGCTTCAAGGAAGCCCACAGCTTAGGAGGCTTCACATGGACCACACCAGAGCTCCTTCATCTAAGCGTTTCCCCTCACAAATAGGGAAGAGCAGAAAGAGGCATGTATTTGACAATGGAGCATGCCATGCTTAGGCAAGTCTCACCCTGTGTTCTAAGGTTGGAGTTTTCCGATTTACCCTGTTCAGCTGGAGTTGTAAGATCTCACTATATTTAAATGCTCACCATGCAGCTTGGATTGTTACCGTCTGGCCGGAGAATCTTGGCAGCTGCTGAGAAAGTCCCACAGACCAAACCCCAGAGGGACAGCTCAATGGGTAAATTAGATCCAGCCACAAGTATCTGTTGCATGCAGTAGAAACAGTGTCTCTACAAAGATCATCCAGGCATGTTTTCCAGAGTCTAGGGTGTCTCACACTATATGCCGACATAAAAGCCACCCAAAGGGGTTCCTTCTCCAGGATTGTATTGATGCACAAGCTCTACCATGACTGTGTCCGGGAAGCATCAACACAGCTCCTGGGCAAACCATAGCCATCATTTAGGTGAAAGAATCTCATTTGTGTGTTCAGCAGTCAGCTAGGGGAAAGGGAAGGGGGTTAAGAACTCTTGCACAATTTTTTTAAGGATGCCAAAAATAAAATCTGTTGATGTGCAATAGGGACCTTTGTTCTGATCCACTGCAGGGAAACAATGAGCAGCAATAAACGTGCTGAAACACTGCTGTGACTGGTGTTTTACCTCTTGGGCTGAGCACTTGCTCACAACTGGAAGTCTCTTCCCACCTCTCTGACCATAGCACACTTGAGGTTAGACAGGCCAGGACCAAACAGTTCCTCCAGCTACTATCAGACCTACCCAGCTGCTCACTCCAGCACAGGCGAAGGAGGAAAGAGAACACCCAGCTTCCAGGCACATATCCTAGTGGGTTTTACCTAAGTGGAGGGTGGCCCCTAAGCACCTGCAAAGTCCTGACCAGCAAGAAAGGCCCTTCTAGTGATGGTCCACACCATCACTATGACCAGTTCTCTGCACCAGCAGCTTCTTCAGGAGAGCAGCACAAAGGCTGGGCAGAAGGGGCAGCCATTTAGCTGCCCAGCTGCAGCATGCACATGCATTAACCTGCCTCCCCTCCCCATGAACAGAAGACTGACCTCTTAAAGGAGCCACATGAGCAAGAAAATCACCTATTTAAAAATAGGGGTTTTATTTTTGGATAAAAAAGAGTAAATAAAAATGGACTTTTTTTTTTCTGCTCGGGTTCTGACAGCCACCAGCTGCTGGCCCCACTGCCTGCATGTGTCTCTAGCATTGGAGGGGAGAAAAGTCAGTGGTTAAGACAAAAGCAATGCATGAGACTAAGACAAACGTTACAGAATCTCTGCAGGGATGAAGTTCAGAACAAAGCAGCCTGGATCCTTCCCCATTAAAAGGGGCTAAAATCCTGGCTCAGCACTACCCCTGTGATAGAGGAGAAACCTCCCGCCCTCAGCGAGCCACCCCAGATCAGGAAATTAAGACAAGTCTTTCTGAAAAAGCTCAAGCCCCACAGCCAGTGCCCCTTGCAGAGCTGCCTCTGGCCAAACTTTTCCGCATGAGGACTCCAGTCCCAACAACCCTTTAGAAAAGTATACTGGCCAGCCACCCTCTGGTCACTTCGCTTCTGCCCCCCAGCAGCACCCCACTTCCAGCCTTCAGAGCATATTAGATATCAAAACCAGGGAAGGCAAACAAAAGCACTGTGGTCCCATTCCAACAACTGGGTATAGAAGAGCAAAGAGCTAGCAAGAGGTACACAGTGACAAGGCCACAAGGGAAAGAGACTGCTGTCGCATTTCAGAGGCTTAGGAAGCCCAG
>VZTV01067913.1:0-24273 GCA_013400875.1 Anhinga rufa
GGGCCGGTGCGGTGCGGGGCCGGGCGGCGGCGGCTGCGCTCCCCGCGGCAGCCGCTGGGTGTCAGTGAGCCTCTGGTTTCCGTGCCCGGCACCCGGCCGGGAAATGCAAAGCTCGGCGGCAAAGCCTGCCCGTGGGATCGCTTTCAAAGCTTCCAGCGTGATTTAGAAAGTTTTTTTTTCTTCTTCTTTTTCTCCTTCCCTCTATTGGAAAATATTTAGATTAGATTTACACTTAAGACAGCAACTTTGCGGCGGCGGCAGGGTTTTGAGCTTAAAAAGAAAACCAAACCGACCGAAATCCACGCAAACAGACTCAGAAATGGTGATTGTAGTATTTAAAATGTTGTTTTGAAATGTAATTTAACTCCAGCCTGGTCAGATCCACGGGCTGATACTCTAATCCCAAGTGAAGCTTCTCGTTGATTTAAGGAGCTTCTGTTGGACTGTTTTCTGGACATAGAAGAAAAAAACAGAAAGTGGATAGCTTTTTCTTTCAAGAGTTGAAAGCAGCACTCGTTTGAGGTTTTAAGAAGATTTGGAGGACGGGGATTGATCTGCTAACATCAGAGAAGAAATCTGGTGGCAAATATCAAAACCTCATAGAATATTTTACCACTCGGAGATATTAGTGACTATCACCTTTCTGGGCTCACAAACCCACCCACTGCTTATTCACATTTTTTTAGTTGCAAAAAAAAGTAACCCCTGAGTTTGACCGCGAGAAGCACAGAATTAGGAATAAAATTCCACCTGCCTCTTTAAAAATCTTACCGAGAAAAAGCTTAGACAAGTGAGGGAGCCGCTTCATCATAACCCCTCAAATGTGCTGAGCCTTGCCTACCTGTAATACTACCTGATAATTACATGCAAAGACCTGGGTATCAAACACCTGACCCGACCTTGTTGTCACCTGGTAAATGTCAGCACGTAGCAGAATTTCCTTAAAGCAGTCGCAGTGAGTTTTCACCACAAGCCCAGGTAAGGGAAGAGAAGCAGGGGAAAGAATGTAGTCACTGCCACTGAGGGAAAGGGCTTGAGTGTCGCTTCTCCCACTGAAAACTCTTTGAGGGAACAGACCTGAAGCTCAAAAGCTTTTGACGGGGGTGTTCGGAGGGAAAAACACTTCCAGTTGTCAGCTCGTACGAAGGCGAAGCCCTATATCTAACTCTGCAGGCGTGCCCAAGTTGTGGTTTTGCTGGGAAGGGGTGAGTGGGGCAGAAAAAAGATGACAAAAAAAGCAGAGATTTTTGGTTTTTCCATCTTTGTTTCACATAATTATTATCTGAGCTGTAGTCATATATTAACAGTAGCATTTTATGCATATGCCACCTCAAAGGATCCCGAGCAATTTACCATAGACTTTACATCTATAGGAAGTGCTTTGCCCTCTGTGGAAACGCAGTTACCTTTGGAGTGAAAAGCAGCAACTGTTTGAGCTCATACAGCCACAGTACCTGATAATTTTGCACTGGACATTTCGGTGTCATGTGGAAATCATAGAGGGGAATTTGGAGAAACGGGAAGTCATTTCATAACCGAGGAGGAATGTGGCAGGTAACACCCTTGCCCCAAGCAGTGAATAAGCCTACAAAAGCCATCAGTTACAACACCCTGCAACCACTAGAAACTCCTTATGTCATTTTCTCCTACTGAACCGCAAAAATCTCTTCTGTAGCATTTATATTTTCCTTTGAGGCTTTTTGTCCAAGCTCTGGCTGGAGTCAAGTCTTCTGTAACTTGTGAGAGCTGTCAGGATCAGAGCCCCAGGTGGTACAGCTGCAGGCCATGTTTAATAGTTAATGCTGAACAATGTTATGCTATTTGTATCCTATTATTCACATGCTATTGGAAATTTGTGATTTTTTTTTTTAAATACAGTGTTAAAGATAAGATGAAGTCTCAAGAAAGAGCTTCTGATGCTTACCCTACATTTTGCAGCTCTGAGAGAGAATATTTGGATATAAACTTGAATTATTGAATGTCCCAGACAAAGGTTCTTCAGTTATTCAACTCTGCTTGATGGGATTATAACTTGAAAGTCTGCTGTAACTTTTATCTTGCTTAGAAATATATATCCTGGATGCAATGCAGAGCACATGCTATGGATGCAAGGCTGACTTTTCACTTAGGTTTGCATGCATGATTCCTCTTGGTTCAGCTGAAGCTGATTGTGCATCTGAGACCGCCACAGCTAAGAACCTCAGCTGTGGTGCCACTGACCACAAAATGCTTCCTTCCCCATCGGTCTTCAGTTCTCCCTTCCAAGGTGTAAAGGGATCAGTTTAAACTTCTGCTTTCGGAGCAACTTGCTCTTGCTGGGCTGATAATGCCATGAAGGGCACTTGAAAAGCTTAGTTTTCTGTTCTTCTTCCTATTGTGGCAATAAAGAAGATTAGAAATAGGTAGTTCTTTGATGGATATGCCATGTGAGCCTTGCTAAGTTAAGCAGAAGCAGAAGAAATGGGCAGTGCTTTCACTGAAGGATGGAAAACCAAAACTGCTTTATTAGAGTGCTGGGTGGTATCTAATGTCTGTCACCGATGCTGGTGAATCTGGGAAAGTGTCAGTACTGAGGCAATGCAGAGAGTCAAACTTCGACAGCGATAAAAGTCTGCAGAAGGCAGGGGCACAGGCAGAGGCGATGTGCTTAGAAGGAGACGTGCAACGGGACAGATTGAAACTTGCTTTGGGCTAAGAATGAACGCTCTTTCTGCCGATGGAGTCGCAGCGCCTGAGAAGAAAGGTGACGGGAAGGTACTCTTCCTTTCACGTGCGTCAGCTGAATTGGCCACTTGGTAATTTATAGCCCCTCTCCTTTCTAGAAGCTAGGGCCTGCTTTCCAAGAAGTGGTTCAGCACTGGAAAATGTGGATGGTCCAGGTGCTATGCTAATCAGATGGATGTTATTTTGGGGTGGGTGGGTAGGTACAAGCTGCCGTTCAAAGGAACATGTGTATATGGATGGCAGGAACTGGCTGGCCATGAGTAGTTGCACCTGCACGTCTGGGAGATCAATATGATTGTAAATGCTCCTCTAGTCCCATGTAACAAGAGTCCCTGTTTTTCTCCCTTAATAACCACGGGAGTGCACATCCAGAATAAGAGTTAGCCTGTAGTTAGAGAAACAGAACCAATAACCTGGAGGAAAAAGAAGGTGTCATTAGCTTAATTTTACAAATCGAGAGCAGAAGATCAGAAAAACAGCCATCCTAGGAGAGCCAAGACCCCATCAGAGGTCCTTTAGTCATGAGATGCCCTTCGTCTCTGAGCTGTATTTTTGTTTTGTTACAGACTTCTGTGCCTGTGATTTGTCACCAACCCTAGTCTTAACTTTTACCATTTTTTTCACCCTGATTTTTTTCTTTTTTACATTTTTCCTTTCTTTTTCACCCCACGGCTATTTCTTTGAAGTAGCCCCAGGGAGGTCCATGCTGGTAGCAGAGTTGGAAATCGATTTTAAACATGACTTCCCATTCATACCTCGCATCAGTTTATTTATTTATTCATTTTTGTAGATCTAATTTTTTCTAGTTAAGAACTGTGTAAATAGCCCTAATGAGCCTTGAGGGCTCTCATTTGCTTAGAGAGATTAAAACAAGCTGGGAAGCCTCCAAGCACGTGGGGCAGAAGGTACAAAGCATACCTCACCTAGAGCTGGTCAAATAATTCATCCCAAATCCTTTAGCTGATGTAACGAGGCCTTTTGTGCTTTTTTGTTGTTGTTTGGCTTTTATGATTGTATTTAAGTATTATTTTTTGTAAGCAAAATTGGGTCTGCAACTTGTTCAAAAGCTGGCCATTTTTGAATAATTGCAATTTATAAGCTCTTCTGTGTGATTGATCACCTAAGTCATACTGTGTTGCCTCTTTTTTCACTGAATGGTATTTTGCTTATCTGCATATAACCCACAAATGTTCTTAATGATCTGACAAATACATTTTGTTTCAGTGTGAACGACAAAAAAAGCCTCTCTGTCATTAGGATTTCCACAAAAATTCACCTACGTTGGCATTCATGGTGGGTTTTAGTGCTTGCACAAAAAGGCTCACAAGTCTTGCCCACCCGAATGTTTACTGCTAAGGAAAGAGAAGGGCTGTATCTGTCAGGAAAGCGAATTCGTGAATGTGGCAGCACACACAGCACATGTTTTTGGAAGCTCTTTTGTTTTGTATGAAACTCATTTCTTTTCCTCTTGCTGGCCTGTTTGCTGCACAGTGGACTTTGCACGCAGATTGTTTCTAATGGCATCATGATCTGCCAGTCCATACAGTTGCCTCATGGATCAAATGTTTTCTAAGTATACGAGGCGGGATTATTTAATATAAAAACATTCAGGGAAAACATCCTTGAGCTGTGTTTTCCGAGTGAGATCTCTGGCTCTGTCTCGCAGAGAATGACTCTCTGTTCCACTTCCCCTGTATTATCTTACCTACGCAGCTCCTTGGGAACTGCATGGCTGAGCAAGGATGCTTTGCTGCCCGAACAAAGCCCGGCATTGTCCAAGGGGCAGGCGCACAAATCTGGACCTCGCCCCTGGAAGAGAGCGGAGTGACCCTGAACCCGAGCTCCCCCAGAAGCAAAATGAAGCAACTGCTTCTTTGACCTAGGGTTTGTTGAGCAGCACCTTTTGCAGGATGTTAACCTCCAGCTACCGCTAGCGCTATCACATGTGAAAACAGAGGCCGAATAAAAAAGTCAGCACAGAGCTCCTGTTGGCTGCGTGGAAAAAATGGGAATGAAAATGGTTTGTACATTTTAACTTTTGGAAGACCTCAGCCCATGGGTGCTGGAGCAATTCTTGCTGTGTAGCGTTGGCTGACTGCTCAGCATAACCCTGAAATCTAACAAATGCTGACCTTGCCCGTAAAAGCAATACATTGTTTTTAAACATTAGTTTCCTATTCCTGACAGATAAGATGAAAAGTTAACAATGCGTTGAGGCTGTAAAATGCTGGCTAGAGTTTAGATTTCACCTCTGTTTAACTTTTTGTCAACAGATTGGCATTTTCCTCCCCATTCAGAACAGTTGGGTTTTGCTTTCAGCACTGAGTAATAGCTCTTAGATGCTCTCTCACGCAGAGATTTGAGTTCAATATTAAAGCATTGATAACACTCTTATTATCAGAAAGACATGGCCTATGGGCTCAGAGGGAATCTAAAACAGCTCTTTCAGCGCAATAAAAGAATAGTTCTACATTATGTGGCATGAAGTTCCCAGATATATTACTTAACCAGATCACGGCATGCTAGTAGATTCAGACCCATGCAGGCCTGCTAAGTCTTTCTGAAATGGCTTCCTTTCAAGAAAACAGTGCCCCAGTGCAAGATATCTTCGCTAACACACTGGGTATAAATTACTGCTCCTGCAAGTTAAACAGCATAGCCAGTACTCCCTGGGAGGGGCCGTGTTGCTTCAGCAGGGTGACAGAATCATGCCGCTGGGACTTAAAGAGTTAATGATGCTAGCTGGGGGCTATGTTTCAGTCACTGTACTTTGTGCTGTGCCGGAGTTAAATGCTGTTGAAACTAAGTTAAGGGCAGTGCTGAATATCAGTATATCCACTGAGCCAAGGAGATCCATTTATTTTTAATTGAATTAAATTGCTCACAAAATGAAAGTAGCATACTTTCATTAATATTTAATTACTTACAGTGTTAAACAATGATCACAAAGAAAACTTTGCTGGTGTCTTTTCGATCTCTGCATTTTTCTATTACTTTGTTGCTTGAGATGGTCCTATTGGCCTTCCTGTGATTTGAATGTTAAAGGCTAGTAAGGCTGAGTGCTGCCAATATTTTCGGTGTGCTGGGGAACAAACTCAAGCCTTGGTGCTGAAGCTGCTCTGGAGCTACAAGCAAGGAAGGGAGAGTGGGAGATTTGCCGCCAGACCAGAGAGAATGGCTCTTTCTTCACAAAAAATGGGGCTCACCTTAGCACTAGCCTGAAAGTCACTCACAGAAACATCAGTGTCTGAGCCAGAGCAGGCAGGTGCTGCTGTGGCTACTGCCGCTACCCGTTACTATTTCAGTGAGCTCTCTGGTTGGTGGGGTGAAAGAAAAGGATGTGGGATTTTCCTTTCAATTCAAAACCAGAATTTGAGCACAATTTTGAAATCTGTGAAATCAAAACCAGGCTCTGCTTGTGCATTGCTAAGGAACGGAGTTGCTGAGGGAGCCAGTTATGCCTAAAATTGGCTTTGCAACTCTCATCTCATACCATGAATGTGGCCCATAATTTTCCTCAGTGAGGTGCGCTAGATGTCTGTATGTATATTCTTCCACCTACTTGTACTAAGCCCAGCAGAGTACTTATGCAAAAAGCTGAGGTATTGTGATCACAGCAGAAATCACCATGGATGGTGTAGACCTGGCCAAATTAGGAAACTCCTCCATATGTTTCCTCTCTAACACAGCAAGCAAATAGGAAAAAATGCTATAGGCATTGAAGGTTCGCAACATTTATTTTTGTGTATAATGTTCTTTTGAACATAATCCAGTTCAGACAGAAATGAACCTAGTCCTGCAGCCCAAGAGACTAGAGCTCCAGAGGTATGACTGGTCTCGTTGCTCGTAGAGGAGCTAGGCTGGTTTATCTCAGTTTGGCTTTTGGCAGTATTGGATGGATTGAACTAAAGGCATAACTTCTGAAATTATGTATTTTATATGCTACTTTTAGTCAAGACCAACCCCCCTATACTTTACAGCATATCCTCAGATCATTCATAGAGAAGTTAATGCTATTAAACCAGAGCAAGTAACTACAGAAAGCAACTTCTAAGTGAAGATGATATGGTATTTTCTCCTCAAATGCTGTCTGTAGCTTGAACGTTGCTAAAGAAATTGCTCGGCTCCTCATTGCCACGCTGACTATGTCTGCTTGATTCAGAAAGCACTTATTACAGTAGGAAATGCCAGACCTGCCATTTCAATACCACACTTGGACTGTGAATGTGGGCAGCGCATGTCTTTTGTCTTTAGGTCCGTCTTCATTCAAATCCCCTTTCCAGGTAGCTCCGGGTGCTCAGATCTTTCTAAGGGGTAAGCTTTCCCTGTCTTGGAGGAAGGAAATGGTAAATCCTTGGGGCTCCTATTGGAAAATGAAGAAATCATGAAAAGAAGGAAAAATGTCAATAAGACATTTCAAGCAGCACATTTCCAGGCGATCATGCTACTTTTAGTGTGTTAAAGTCAGTTGGCCTTTGGACAAATGCCTCGTCATGACACCACCCGAGGTGTGTGATAATCGCCAAGAAATGCTCTACCTGTCATGTCTTATTGCTTAAATATTTATGCTTATGACATTTGATTCTTACACTCTATATGTCATCAGAATGTTTCACTCACAGTAGATATGTCATCACCCACCAGGAACAGCTGACACTAAGGATTAGAACACTTTCAAATTAAAAATCCCTAAACAAAGAAATGACATGCTAGTAATTGTCTAGGGTAGTATAAATCAAATATATGATGATATGAACTAATAGATTTATTACATTAAGCTGACCCAGCCATTTAATTTGATGATTCCTGTGCCTCGCTTAACTCTGTGAGGAAAGCAGAGAAAGACTAGGACTTGTATTAATGGTACTTATTTTGATGAAGGTCACGGTGTATTTCCTCTCTGTACCACCCTATGGAATCAAGAAGGAAAAGTACGTGTTCTGTGGCAGAAATTGCTAGAGACAACCAAGTATGCAAAATTAAATCTTCCTGCCGAGTAGTTCCTGTCTTGAAGGGTCATTTAAAAATGTTCCCAGTGCTTCCAGTACAATGTCAGATGACCCTCAATAGATCAGCTTCTAACAGACAACAGATTTCCAGCTACTTCATACGGGGCAAAACCAAACTTCTCAGGTAGAGGAGCCATTACTCCTGTCCCTAGCCCACCTTTCCCTGCTGTGGGCCAGGCAGAGGAGTTGCTCACCTTCCTGGCCTCCAGCTGTGCCCGGACAGCAGTCCTGCCTCCACGTGATGTCTAGAAACCCTCGGCTGGGCAGAGATGCAGCAGAGGTGCTCAGCTTTCAGCACCACTCCAGCAGCTGCGCTTGATCTCTGCTGAGGCAACCATGGTGGGATGGGCACAGCCATTCCACAATTTAGGTACGGATCCATGCGCNGCTATTGAATCTGAATAATGACATGGACACAAACGGGACACACGCTACATGTGAAAACACACAAATTGACACACATACATGAATGAGATGGAGCGAAGATGCATAATTTCCATCTTAACAGTACTCCCCTCCCATTTCTAGCCAAGTTAAAAATTATTAATCGGAGCATTAATTGCTAGTAAAGGATAAAAGCAAATAGGCCTAATACTTTGCCGCTTGAAGAATGTTATCAGTTAATGGCTATAGACCTATTTCTAGCATTCTTCAAGCAAAATTCCCCTCTCAGAGCTGTGTGGTGGAACTTGGCCTGAGACAATGTGCTCTGACTATGTGCGTATAATGCCCTTTGATATTAACAGGGGAATCCAGAACATTGGATTTGCTCTATGGCCCTAAGTGAAGGATTCTTCCTTTTGTGTCAGAGTAGCATGTATCAGCGCTTTCACTCCTGGATTCTGTACATCTCCCTCAAACCAGCCCAAATAAAGCAAGCACCATGTGATCTGTCCTGGCACTGGCTCAGCAGGGTGGCATTGAACAGCTATATATATCTGGCACAATGTGGCTTACACACTGCGTGTGGATTTGAACGTACTAGACGGCTCACCCAGAGTGGCCCTGCACACCCACAAAAGATGGTCAGTTGTCCACAGCCACTAGTGATAGCGGGAGCACTTGCCTTCTATATCTGCCGCTGCTCACGTGTCACTCCTGCTTATGAAGTTATCAAATGTTATGCCCTTCTCTTTAATAAAGGGGTTATCTGAGGGGAGGGAGGGGACGTTGTTTTGGCTGGAATTTCACAAGGCACAGGTGGTACAACCAGCTGCAAGATCTTTAGTTCTTGTTGGCTGTACACCAGCTCTTGGTCTTTTCATAGTTCTTTCACTGGTAGTGAAGGAGGAGGAGTGGCAGGAAGGGACAGTGGGCCCTTGATGATGTTGTTCAGCATCAGCAGCTGTCTCAGGTTGGCATTAGGCTCTGGAACGGTTCCTCAGGAGGTGTTTATGCTGAACCGTTCCCTGGTGACACTGGACGCAATAGCAGAAATGGTAATGCAGCGAAATGTTTATGAAAAGAATCCATGCAAAAGTCTGCCCCGTCTCTGAATTTCCCCATGCAAACCCATCTTTTACTTGGTAAGCTGCTGGGGTTGTACAACAACCAAACAAAAGATATCTCTCCATAGAAAAGGATAGATTCTTCCACCGTTGCTTCCCCTGAGTGCTACAGCATAAACTGTCGAAATGGACACAGCACCCAAGCATATGCCTCTAATTAACCAATTATTTCTGAGGCTGCTGTGAGTGGAACTGACTTGAGATAAGGAGCCAGATCTCGGGCTTACACAAGATGGCATGTTCCTGAGAGAAAAGAGGCAAATCCCAAATAATGTCAGGATGTGGAATTAGAAAGAAAGAAATCTTTCACAAGCAGGGAGAACAGTTTCGGGAGAAAAAGAGTTTGGGGGAGAAGTAGGAGGAAGCTGGCAGTTGCTTCTGCAGAAAGCTGGGGGTTTCCTGAATGGTACAAGAATTTTATGGGGAGGTAAGAGTAAAAACTTCAATGTAAACAAGGTTGGGACTGTTTTTTTCAGACTGCAATATTCTACCCTATTTCACCTCTCAAATGCCTGGGGAGATCACAGGAGCTTGACTTTGATGGCAGAATATCCTGAGAAGTTGGTTGTATTGGAAACCCTGTTTGATTTCTCACTGTCTTAGTGTATACATGTATACACTCTCAGAAGGCTCCTTGGAAAAGTTCCTTTGAACTTCCAGAACACTTTTTAACCATACAAGTATGAATTGCAAGGGACCTCTGGAGGTCATCTAGCTCAGCCTCCTGCTCAGTGCACAGCTATCACTAACTGGCTAGATAATGTCACCTCTGGTTTTTTCTCAGTGAGTCTTGAAATCCTCCATGGGCAGAGATATCAGCTGTCAGGTAACCCATTCCTGTGCTACTCCCCTATTGAGTACATTTTCCCTAATGTCTATTCTTAATCTCCTGAGCCACAGCTCACCGTTACTGCTCCTTGTTTTACTGCTTGCCACTACCAAGAAGAGCAGCCCCATTGCCTTTGTACTGCCCTTCAAATATTGACTAGATACCTCCCTTCCCAGCCTCCTTTTCACCTTCTTAAATAAGCCTGGTTGCTTCAATCTTTCCCCAACATTCATGTGCTTTAGCCCTAATGATCTTGGTAGCCTTCTGTTGGGACCTCTCCAGTTTCTCAACATCCTCTTTGACTTGCAGGGTTTCAAAACCAGAGGTAGTATTCCAGACGGAGCTGAATAGAGGGGAACGAAAACTTCCCTTGGTCTGCTGGTTGTGCTCCTCTTAATATAGCCTGGTACAGGCTCTGCTTTATTCTCCCTTGGAAAGGGCTAGCTGCTAACGATGCTTTGCATCCGGATGATGCTTTCACTGGTGATATGTGGTCTTCCTGTCATGGCCACACTGGAGGAGACCACCAGCTGCGAGACACAGAAGTAACAAAGAAGAGATTTGGGGAAGGCAGTTCAGAATATCTCAGTCCGATTTTCTGAAGTGAGGAAGGCACACGGGTAAGTTGTACAGAGAGCACGCAAAATGCGAGTGTCTGCTAACAAAGTGAGACATGCCCAAGTCACCTAGATACCTCAGAAAATGTTGCCCCAGCTTCGCCTCAGTCAGCTTTCATTTTTCTCCTCTCGTGTGCATAGTGTATTGTAGAAAGCAGTATAAGAGCATTTATTCAAATGCAGCAAAAATCAAGCTCCTCTTTCTCCACTAAACCAGGTTTAGATCTGTACCCTGCAAACTGATACAAAAAGCCCTGCTTCTCCACACAAAAAAGGCTCATCTCTGGGAACATTTAATATACAGAACGTGTGAATAAAAAGAGGGGATGTAACATTTGTGAGATCCAGAAGCTTGTGACAGGCACTCGGAGAACGAAACACATGTATTATGACAAAATCACAAACTGCTGGCTTGGCAGATTCCCTGGGAACAGGCGGGGAAGGTGATAGCTGCTCGAAAGTCAGAGAAAGGATCAATATTGAATAAATCAAAACAAATATGTGATAGGTTCTGAGAATGATACAAAAATTAAATACCAGGGAGTCTGAGGCATGAGAATATCCAATTACTGGGCTAGTGCTACAGTTGCTGTCATACTGAGAAAAGAGGGAGGGCAGAATGAAATTACTGAAGGGGTAATAGCTAGTCGTAATCTTAATGTTTACACAGACAGCCTGCCTAAGTACACTTAGCACAGGAAGATACTTACTACTGCTTGTATTTTATGGATGGAGGAGTTGAGGCACGCACCACAGGTCTTTTATTCCTCCTGGTCCTCCACTGGAGCCCACTGCCTGTCCCCCTTTCCCTCTGCCATCCGTGCCTCTCCCAGCTTTTCAGTCGTGCTTGATTTAAGCCTGGATTTGAGTTTGTTGTTGGTGTTGGGGTGCCCCGCAAAGGAAATGGCCACTTAGTCATAGAGGGACCAGCTTCTTTGTGGAGAGACTATTCAAACCTAACACACTGCAAGAGGAGTAAGGCCTCTGATACCGGAGGAACATTGGGATTTTCCGTTTAGAAAACACTTCTTTACTGTGCATTTTTCTTCCAAATCTGCCTTCTTGCATTAATTTTATGTGTTCTCAGCTGTTTTCTTTATCTTTTAAATTTTGTTTGCCTTCACTTTAAATTAAAGCACTGACATGGAAGGAGTTGTTACCACAAGCTTAGTGGTATATGGGGTTTGTGCTGGCTATCCACATGGAGGGAATTTCACCCTAGGAAGTTTTCTACTGGACACAGGCTAAGCTTCCAGGGATGAATTTCCTGGAGCAAAGAAGGACAGGGAGCTGCTTGAGCAAGTCCAGCAGAGAGCTACGAAGGTGATCAGGAGGCTGGAGCATCTCCCTTATGAGGAAAGGCTGAGAGACCTGGGTTTGTTCAGCCTGGAGAAGAGAAGACTGAGGGGGGACCTTATCAATGTTTATAAATATCTGAAGGGTGGGTGTCAGGAGGATGGGACCGGACTCTTTTCAGTGGCGCCCGATGACAGGACAAGGGGCAATGGGCACAAGCTGGAACACAGGAAGTTCCACTTAAATATGAGGAAAAACTCCTTTCCTGTGAGGGTGCCAGAGCAGTGGCCCAGGCTGCCCAGAGAGGCTGTGGAGTCTCCTTCCCTGGAGACATTCAAACCCTGCCTGGACGCGGTCCTGTGCCCCCTGCTCTAGGTGTGCCTGCTCATGCAGGGAGGTTGGACAAGATGGTCTCTGGAGGTCCCTTCCAGCCCCTACCATTCTGTGATTCTGTGATTCTTTCCTGTTCTGAAGTCGGTTCAGGACACTGCAGACAATACCTGTGGCAGGCATTTAGGGGTAACAAATAACAGTATTTGTTAGCATTTCTTATTTGTCTCATAACTGTGTTTAGTGAGCTAGCTGCCATATAACCATAGATAAAGAGAGCATTGCTGTTCCAGGGAGTCTCAAACTGCAACCCCATACCTACATCTCCTGTCACCTTTCAGTGCTGTGACTTATTTACATGAGAAATGTGTGATCATAAGATGGAGATTTTAGAAAATATTATCTGTCATAAAGAAACGAATCCCATATCTTTCCAAATTTTCTTCACTGACATTTTTCTTCTTCTTCATTTTTTGTCTCAGACACAAGACATGCTGAGTGGTATACGTTGATATATGTTCCTTTAATATAAGAAATATTAGCCAACCTAGCAGAATGTATGGATTTTCTTTATCCTTAACTGAGCACATAATAAGTTAGCAAAATGAACATATACCATCCCCAACCTACTGAATTTCTCTCATATTTTTCAAATAGCTTTACCTCGGTCTTTCTGTGTTCATTGAAATAACATCTTCCCTTAGTTTATTTGTAAGGCTATCCATGCTATCATATTACTGAAGATTCTACAGATAAAGATGAGGAGAAAGTGAAGGAATGGATGCAAGAGTAATGTTTATGAAGCACACTAAGATAGCTTTCGGTGGAAGATGCTGTAAAAGTGCAACGCTCTATTATTAGTGTTATTATTATTTATTATAGGTGGTTGCCAGACAGATCTATGACTGGATGAATTAAACTCAAATAAAATCAAGGACTGATTTCAGCTATTCCTTACTTAATCCTATAAACAGTCAATTGATATCTTAATATATATTGCTGGTGCTCCTGGCCAGGAAGTCATGGGAGGAGATAAGGTATTATTGGTTTTATCTGCTGTGTGTCTTACATAGAGGGCAAATCCAGTTTCTCTTTTGTGTGGAGAAATCTTCACATAGAGCTGGGATCCTCTAGTGTCAAAGCTTGAATTTGTTGGAATGCATCAATATACAGGAATCTGGGGCTCAGATATAGAAAAAAAAAAGTGGCATTCTAGCCTGAGTCTAAGTAGGCAGGAAATTGCCCTTTGTTTTCAAGTGGAATCTACTTAAGCATTTTTCAGGTGGGGAAAACAGTGTGTGACTAATATGGACCTTGTTTTCTATGCTGAAGCGATGTGCAGGGTAGCTCTGATTGCTGCAGATCTTAGAGGCAGGTACATGAGCAATGGCTTATAAAATTAACCTGCCGCTACTATACGCAGACTGAAACCTCAGCTGATACAAATTGATATAACACTACTAATGTCATGGTCTCTTCTGCTGACCTTAGTCTCTCAGTCCAGAGCACCAAAAATATCACAAGCCATACCCCACACCTCCAACAGTAGCAAGATAAACCCCACAACTGACAGCACTGCAAGTCACATCAGCTGAGAGTCGGGTCTGGTTTAAAAGTACTGCAAGACCTGTGGATATCTGCTAAGTGATATGAACAGTTTCTCTGATTTGTCTTTCTCCAGGCAGCCGGAGTGTGATTCTCTAGTTTAGAGCTGGTAACAGCTGTTCACCCAGGGACTCCCCATTTCTTTACTTGCAGAAAACCCTCTAGATCTGTAAACATCTAGAAGTGCACCGCTCCTCGATGCAACCCTTTGACCTTAGGCCTATTTCTCCACTTACTCTTACAATATACTGTTGGACTACACTGGTATAAATCTGCTTTTAGTCTGCATTTACATGCCGGTGCCTCAGAGGGATGGAGGGCTATATCCTCAGAGGAAAGCAGCTGAGAACATCTCAGTACAGCCTTCTGCAGTTAACAAAACCAAGCGGTTGTTAAATAGTAAAAGACTCAATCAATAAGGGGAGAGCAATGCTTCAGCATTGTTTTTTTTTAAGTTTGAAAAGGAATTTTAGTTAATTAAAAGTGAAGGGAAAAACAAATAAACCAGAAAAATTCTGGTCGATTTGGCGAGCGTTCCTCACCTGTGTGGCCCCAACTCTATCTGCGGAGAGCAGCTCTTCGTGCTCAGCCTGCTGAGCTGTCTGCCCCATGTCTTAGAGAGCCAGTCTGTGGTGCCTGCTGAACCTCCCTCTCCTCCTCCTCCTCTTCTTCCTCCTCGTCCTGCATCCACCCAAGGCCTGAGTCCCTCTGGGGCCAGCAAGGACTGGCAGGAGGAGGCACCCCTCCTTCTGTCGTCAAGCAGAGGATGTTTGGAACTGCAGCCCCAAAGTCCTGTGCTCTCCCATGCCCATCGCAGGATGGTGAAGGTTTTGGGGATGTTGAAGGGGGAGGTTTGACCCTTTCTTAATGGTTCAGCCAGTGGCGTTTATGGCGTCCTGCAGGAACCTGAAAGCTGGTCCCAAAGGCTGTGGGGAGGAGGCCAGGGTTTGCTGCTGTGCTTTGCAAGAGTTGCTCCAGCTGAGTCAACCAATTTTGTGTTTTCTTGCAGAATTTGGCTGCTGAATGGACCTTTATTAGCATGTTACGGCCTTTACGACCCAGAACCAAAGCTTGGGATGGAGGTCAGTAGGTGTACCCCCGAATACCATATGCCTGACTGTGAGTGAGTTGTACCAGATCAGCACGCTGCCCTCTTCTCTCCCTGAGCCCTCTGTGCGTCGCTTATATTTTGGGTTGTATAAAGATATTCATACCCTAACTTCCTTTCACATCCCTTTCAAAACAAGCCCATTTGAATCAGACCATTGCAACAACAAAATCCCAACTAGGAGCAACAGGGAAAAAAAAAAGCGCGCGCACCCCCCCCAACCCCCACCCCCACGTCCGAACCATTATCTTTTGCCATGAACTAAAACCCAGCAGCTTCACTTGATTTCATTTTTGGTAATAACAACAACAGAAATTTGCATCTGGGCTGACAATGTGTATAGTGAGTGTTAGCCCAGTGTGATTTGAAATTGGCAAGTTATAGCAACCCTCTGGAAAACCAGGATTTACAAGGGAAATGCTGACAAACACTTAACTACAGTGGCACTTGCTCTATACTATATAACGCATAAAACAGTGAAATGGAACATAAGTCTCTCCTAATTATTGAAAATATTTTGGGGCTGCCTTGTGCTAAACCACTCATTTTCATCTTGAATTTCAGATAATTTTTTGCTCTCTCAAAGTAAATTTTGTTCTAAGCCACCTATCTTTAAAAAATGCTGCTAATCACCGTTGGAAAAGCAGCATACTGCATGCGATTTTTGGAAGGCTATGTATAACAAGAAGATTTTCAAGGCTGTGTGGACTTGCATGACACCATATTATTGCATGAGCAAAAAACCAATACCGAATGGTAATAACCATTTGTCAGAGGCGGCACAGAGGATTATGTTATAACCCTTTGTATGTGTGTGTGTTTGTGTGTATCCTATATAAAGCAATCAGACACCTTCCAATTTCCAAACACCTGATAATGTTAAAGTTTATTTTATCACAGCCAAGGTTATATTTTCTTTCAACTTCATAGTGACCCTAGGAGGAAGGGGAATAATGGATCGGGAACCTATTATAGCTATTCTGTGTTAAACAGCCAAGTAAAGGGCAAATATAGTTCTGTAGTGGAATCAATCACTGAACCCATCAGTGAGAATGACCCTCCTGGCCCCCCACCTTCCTCCCTGTGCCTAAGAATTTGCCATATTCAATCTTTAGGCTCTGAACCCAAATGCCCTTTGAAAGTGAATTTATGATCACTTCATCACACTGTCTATTAGCTCACTTTCTAACAAATAGGATTGAGAAATATATGGCAGGAACTGCAACGGCACATTTCCAACTAATGGTTAAAATGTCAGGGCGATAATGTACAAGTGCGTCTGCCCTCAAACACAAAATCAAACGCAGCTTTACAAGGGCTGTCGCCATTCCACTTTAGTTAAAGACTTGCAAGCTTCCTTCTTCCCCTTTGCAGGGCTGCAGTTTGGAAGCTGCTGCATCTCATCAGGGCTCGGTTTGCCAGTGCTGTACTGTACTTCATTAGGCAGCTCTATTTAATGGTTTCAACAAAAGCCATCATTTTAGCCCAACTGCCTTGACTAAATTAAAATTTCCAATCTCTGTTTTAGTGTTCTGCAACTGATGTATACATAAGCAAAACTGGTCAACATCTGCCAGGGGGTTGGCCAAAAGTTCTGTAAAGATGTACTTCACATTTCTGAAGCATGTGCAAAGTAACAACGTACTTATCCTCCTGAGGGCTCTCATGATTTTACTTCACCATTTGTTCAGACACACTTTAGCAGCATATAAGCCATACAGTTGATTCTCCCCTTGGTTGCAGTTTTATCTGTAGTGTCATTTTGAGTAATTGGGGTATGGTAGCTGATCAACTTTCAGGTTTCTCATTGGCAGAAAGGGACTGTATTGGCACCAAGAAAGAATATGATGGGTCCTCTCGGTGCCTGAGCAAGTGTCCCTCTTTTGCACTTGGCTACCCAAGGCCATTAGAAAATAAGCTTAATAAAGCAACTCAGTGTATACATCTTAACTATTCCCAGCCAAGGGGATGCAGCTATAGAAGAAATATTTTAAACCAATATGAAAGATGGTAAATGTACATATTTAGTCAGTGATCTGTGAAAGTTTTTGAATTAGTTTTTAAAGCTTTGTTAAGACCAGAACGCACAGATGTTGAAAACAAGTTCAGATGTAGCGACAGATGGTATTTGATTATGAAGCAGACTGTTCATATAATACAAAGATGCTGCTTCTGCCATACACAAGTAACTGCAGAGAGTGCAGTAGAAATTTTGGAAGGCAGAGCAGTTCAAGAGGTTCTTTGTGCGGCAATAACTTTCACGTTTTTCCAGCAGTGCTAGAATTGGGATAATTTTCTTTCTTTTGCAGTCAACACCCTCGCTGCCCCCCTCACCCCCACCCCCTCGCCGTTTTCTCCCCTGTTGCACTTTTTTGATCCTCTTTTCAGGTCATTTCAGATCAGATTAAGGGTAAATACACTTCATTTGTATTTACGGAAGAACAAAGTTCCTTAAGGTTAATAATAACAATAATAATTATTATATATTGCTGGTATTATCATTCTAAAAAACCAATGAAAAGTACCACATTTTGGACAAATCCTGATTTTTGCAAGTGATATAACACCATATCCAGAACCACAGGGTCGTTGTACAGGTCTTTCGCTGGGGTCGACATATATGCCTATCTGCTGGGGCTCCTGCCGTGTTTACCTTGTCAAAAGCACAGTTTTGACACTGCCCTCCCCCAAAGAGACGCAAGAATGGCGCTGAAATTTGGGAATACCGAGAGGGAGCCATGCGAAGGGCAGGGGTTGCCCACCGCTGGGCACTGGCTTCTCCGTGCTGCCGAGAAAGTTTCTGGCTGCGGTGGGGGGTCTGGACCCTTGCTGCCCCTGCCATCCTGCAGCAGCCCCCGGGCCCCGCTTGGCCCATGGGCTGTGGAAACCTGGTGCCTTTGGCCAGAGTACGGAGCAGCTTATGTGGCCTCGGGCAGTGCCCACCTGCCCAGCCCTCGGCAGCAGAGCCAGGTTTCCCCCCTTGCCCCACCACGGCGCCCCCGACCCGCTCTTTTCCTAGTGCGGCCCCTGCCAGCAGCCGGGACGGCCGCCCTGCACCTCCCCGTGCTGCAGCCGGCAGCCGGCCGCCGGCCTGGTAAAGGTCTGCCGAGTACTCTGGACATTTCTGGAAGTGCAGAAATGCCCTTTAAGCAGCAGGCCCTCCCTGACGGTGCACACCAGCACGGAGGAGGCAGCAGCCTGGCTCGCAGGCAAGGAGAAATCCTCGCCTTGGACAGGCTTTTCCAATTTCTCTGCAGTTTCCCCCAAGTTCTGCGAAACCAAATGGCCGGGTAAACAGAATTTAAAAATATCGGCTCTGGTTGCTTGCAAGGATGCAAAAGGATGCCAGAAAACAAGGTTTCTGCTGGGAAATAAAACAGGAACGGCAGCAGCGTGCCGATTGCGCAATATAACCCGGGGGCTTTGCAAGGGCTGCGCAGGAAGCCCTTGCTCGGGCTGTTAACGAGTAACGGTGAGCGTTAATGAGTAACGCAGAGTAACGCAGAGGGCTGGCAGCGGCCCGGTGGTGCCCAGTGGGGGCTGGAGGGCCGGGCGCTGCTCCTGGCCCTGCAGCGGGCAGGTGGGGGTCCCGGGGAGGAGGTGCCGCCTTCCCGCCTCTCTGTATCGCTGTCTATAAAGTGGGGACATGCAGCCGGCGGCGTGAAAAGCTTTGAGCTCAGCCTTTTGAAAGCACTCGAGGCTTTTCCCTCTGGCGCTCAATGCGCAGTGAAGCTCCCTGCCTGAGCTCTAGGGTTCACCGAATGCTGGGAAGTCGTAATGCTTAGGTTTGTGTAAGAAAGTGGTGAATTTTGTTTTATATTTTGCTGCTACTAAACACAGGCATTTTATTAGGAAAGATTTGAAATACACCCGTTGACCCGAGAGTCCTTCGACTTCCAGGGTGTTTGAAATCTAAGGCAGGCTCAGGGTGCACATTTTTCAGATGAACCTTTAAAGCCGTTTAAACCTCAGCCTCGTGGGCTCTTCAAGATCCACCCCTAACTGTTTTGCAGCTTTCTTAAATATGCCAACAGCTATAGCCACGCGTGGGGGGCATGTAAGCCTGCAGCCTGAACAGCCGCCCTTCCGCCCAAGCCAGGCAGCCGTGCAGTGCCTGCGATGGGTGTGTTGTCAGACCCTTGTGTCGGTTGCTGAGAAATTGTAAAAATAATATAAAAAAAAAACCCTAAAGTACCTCTACTTCAGAGAAATCTGGGCTCAGGGCTTTGACTGGAGCATCATCTCTTCCTTTAAAAGCTCTGACCAAATTATTGAGCTGATAAGCGATTCCCCTTGGTTTTACATGTGCTGGCATGAATTATCCTTGAGTGCTGCATATTAGGGTTGTTTTGTACTAAAAGGTGTTAAACACTTGTAATAAATATTTTTCCTTATTTCCCCTAGGACACAGTTCCATCTCTGGTTGGTGAAGCATAAAAAAGAGCTGTCATGCCCAGTTTTAATAGGCAATAGGATTTCAAGCCCCCAGAGTTGTTTCACAGTCTGGCAGTGGCCATAATGAAACTGGCCACTGTTGCCACAAGACTTTTTCCTCTCATGCGTTCTCCCCTGTTACCTCCCACAGCTGCTTGACTGGCAGGTCTCTTGCAAACTGCAAACATATTTACATTGGAGCCGGTAGTATTTCTTTAGCTATCTGTGCCATCTTTCTCTTTTTTAATTTTTTTTTCTTTCCTTTGCCTAGCTAGACACTCAACCTTAAGTCTAATTTTAAAGAATAAAATTAAACTGTGCATGCAATTAACTGCCTTTGAGTGCAAACAGCAGTTCATTTTCATGTGTTTTGTTGTGAAGCAAATAGCTTGTTTGTTTGTTTGTTTTTTCACACTGATTCCCAGATAAATGGGAAAGTACCACTATTCACTCGCCTAGGATTTATTCATGAAAACGCAATCACAACCTCCCAGAGACTGGGAAGAGCGAGGTGGGGGGGTCCCTTCTCTGCACCAGAGTTGGTGTCTCACTCTGCTCTGCAGCTCTGGAAGAAGCCAGGCTAACGTAAGCCAACAAGAATTCATTTGAGTGTCTGAAAAAAATGTAATCTGTAAATAAAATATACCTCTTCCACCTCTTTGAGGTACATGCATGCTAGTGATACTAATAAGCTGTACGCAAAAATGAGCATTGTAGCAAGTGATGGATTTTCTGCACTCGCCAATCGATCAGGCTTTAATAGGCAGCTTCTCCGAACGCCCCTGCCCCTGCAAAGCTGGGAGGACAGGCAGGCCTTGCAACGCGCCCACAGGGTCACAGACTTGGACCACGCAGGGAAAAAACCCTCCCACCCCCCCACGGGTTTTTATCTAGCAGTTCTGCCACCACCACGGGAGCCCTCCATCCCCATTCAACAATAAACTTTAGCAAAGATTTAATTTATTTTCTGTATTGTGTTCTTAAAATAAACGCGGTGTCCTATTTTAAAACTGGATTAGTCTGTTTGGGGAAACACTGTAACCCACTGCAAAGACTGACGGACTTCTTTGCCGTTATTTCCTAAACGAAATCAGTCGTATGCTGCAACTCACCCGTCAGTTCCCTTTCCCTCCTAACAAAGAGGGAAGACTGGATCAGAAGGGATCATCTCCATAGAAATTGTGTTGGCACAACCTAGACTGGGCATAAATAAGGGTACAGACCAAGAAGACGAGAGCAATTAACTCTTTCAGGGTCTCAAATCACAAAATGCAGTCTTCTACATTTGGCTTCTCAGTAACGTGACATGTAAAAGACCCCAGTTCCTAGTGATGGTCCCAGTGACGTAAAATCGCTCTGTTTACCTTTGTCAGGGACGATCCATGACTTTCTTATGATTTTTAAGCTAGAACGTAGTCTCTTCCTTATTGTAAAAATTCCAGGTATTAGGGGAACTGAGGATTTCCAAGCACAGATGGCCAGATCTGCAGAATTTGGATCATTTCAGGGTGCTTGAAGCCTGGGAAAGTTGATTTGGCCCTCTGCAATGACAGGCACTGCTTGCCAAGTTCCAGTCTAGCTCTGAACTCCTGCATTATTCTGAGATGCCAATAGCTAGGATTTCTTAGAGATCCGTGTGCTTTCCACTGCAGGGTAAAACGGCAAACAGTGTCTTGTATTTCATACAGCTAGTATATCTGAGAGAAAAACTGCTCAGGGGACAGAGTGAGCTAGCAATTATCCATGCAGCTCGTATCCTTTGGTCCATTAACTGGGCACCTGAGGATGATCTCCCTCTCCTTCATCTAGTTAAGTCTTGATAGCTAAGACAAAAACAAGCCCTCCCGTGTAATCTGTGGCTGCCTTTGTAAGCCTTTGCTAGGACATGCTTAACCAGCTGCCTGGTTTTAGTCTCCTCACCCTCTCTCTGGCTTCCCTCTGACAAGGAAAGCATTTGCATGGTTTCCCAGCAGCTCCCTCCTGGGATGCCTGTGCTTGCTCTGAACCAAGACTGGCAGAGGACCTCCTCAAGGCTGGAGGCTGCCTGGAGCGGATGAGCCAGGGACCTTGACACGCTCCTCATTTCAGACACTGCAGTCTGCCCTGCTCACCATGCCATCCATGGTCTTAGCAACCTCCCGAATACATGACAATTACTAAGTGCTGTGGGGCAGCCAGTTCCTTAAGAAATGTCCTGGATGTCAGGTATTTTGCCCTGAAAACACTTCTAGTATGTTGGTTTGGTAACGTGGACAGACGTGAACTAGGGGAGGCAATTTGTTTGCAGTAGAAAGAGAGAAGATCTTAGACCTAAACGACCATTAGTTACGTAGACGCAACTTCATGACCTTCCACAGAGCTCCTTCACACCTGGTGTTCATGTGGCCCAGCAAATGCAACTCCAGTTGTATAAACAGACCTGGAGTTTTAATTGCTGTTGCAGATATGAAGTATTTATTTGGTTGTTACAGTGTAGCTGAAGCTGGATTCAGGCTCCAGCTCAGCTCTACAGTGCCTTGAGACTGGATCAAGATTCTGAAAATAAATGACCTCAGACAAAAACATATTTTTAACATGCTCCTTCTTCAAAATCAGAAAATTCTTGCACAATTTTGTGATCCAAATAAGCTACCATCTTACTGCCATCTGCACCAACTCTAAGCCAAAAAGAGACCCTTCGTATCTGAAACGTGGACAATAATGTAAATCAAAGGTTCACTCAACCTCAAAATTTTAAGATACATTTGAAACAGCAGAAATAGCGAAGTACTAGAGAAAAACAATGAACAAATGCGACTTGCATTTTGAGGAAATGTTTCAGAGAAGATTAGTTATATATAATGCTAATGATTGTACAGCTTGAAAAGGGAGTGATCCAAGAAAGAGTGATAGATTGTAATAAAAAGAATAGAGAATGGTATCTGGACACTATCATTAACAAGGGCAAATTGTAACAGGAGCAAAGGGGAACCACATCAAAACAAGCATTATCCTACATCCACCTGACTTGTGGAACTCCCTGTTGCAGGACGCCAGCACGGCAGGTGTATGGAGGAAATGATTAAACATCCTAAATGGAAGTACCTCCTAGCTCACATTGGCTACATTTAATTTAAAGGGCTGTCTGTGCCTCGGACATAACGTGTCTCTTGCAGGGAGTTATTCCTTGTCTGATAGACTATTGCAAAATAACATTCATTATCTTCACCGGTGCTGGAGGTAGGACACCGGATTAGATAAATCATTATGTCCATTTTGCAAGAGGGCCGGCAGTTTCATTAATAAATAATTCGAACTACGGGGAAAAGAAAACCTTCAGAGGACTACAGCGTTAGGCATAGCCTGGCCGCAGCAGAAAGGTTCAGTGGTTCGCCTCTTGATCTGGGGCAACGTAAACTTTTGGAAATAAATATAAACAATGGCAATGAGCTTGTAATTTATATTTTATTTTGCACAAGCTTGCATATATACTGCACATACATTCAGTTTAGAGAAGATGGAAGGCACACAAGGCAATTGAACTACTGTATCCTTTAAGTGGTACAAAGCAAAAAGGTAAAAGTCTGGAGAGTATACAAAAGCTTTAAACACACAAAATAAAATCCACCCCCCCCAAACATTTTTCCTGTGTTTGTCTTAAATTTAGTAGCTGCCAAGCTAGAATTGTAACTTTTTTCAATCAATTGTCTACTGCACCTTTTTTTCCAAACAGACAGGGGAGTCTTATTGTTTTATCTTGTCATCAATTAATATTACAGTACATCCTTGGTAATACAAAATTGTACACCTTCATCAAATAAATTAGGATAAATTAAACCAATAAATTATGCAAAGTCTTCAGAACAATAGACAACAACAAAAAAATCCACAGTTGAAATTGCCTCTAGCTAAAAAATAAAATAAAAAAAATCAAAAATTGACTTTATCAGTTCAGTTATTGTACTATCTTCAAATTAAAGGGTCTTTATTACAAAAAAAGAGCTTAATAATGCTATTTACAACATATTGCTAAATAATATAAAGGCAGTGTTTTGTCACTTTTGTAACTATATACATATGAGTAATGGCTGGGACAATATCAGTTTAAACCTTAACCTTTGACTCTTCTGGGCAGCATTAAAACCAACCTAAAGAGGCTTTTTTTTTTTTCCTTCTTTTTTACTTTCTGACTCTTACACACGTTACATGGTAATGAGATGGTTATTGTGTTCATCTAATATCTCACTCGAGTGGCACAATTAATGCAGAAAGGATGGATTTTAGAGAAAAATGTAAGCTTGCTGTTTCTTCTAGATTTGTTTCTACATATCCCAGTACGTTTGTGCATTCGGAAGGTGGCTGCTTCGGGAGAGAGGTGACTGTGGCTCAGAAGAAAAGACTAACGAAAGTCATAGTGCCACCACCTTTCGTACACTAAAAAGGATATTCCTAAGAAGATACAAAGGTTAAATACCAGTTTTCATCCCAGCTCTGAATATGAGCATTTTTAGCTTCAGTTTATAGATGGTTTACAACCAACAGTTCTACAGAAAACAAAATTGCATTTCCTTCAACAGAACATTTAAGTGCAATACAGTAACTGCTTACTCATATAAACCAGTTACATTCCTTAAGGGGAGCTTTTTGAAAACAATGCGTATCGGAATTTTCAAACACATAGTTGGTACCAGAAGGAAACATTTGCACTATTAACACCAATGATTGCTCTATAATACACATGGCAAATATAGTTTTTGCTTTCACTTCTCATGTACAGTGCTCATTTTGGGGGTTTTGTAAACCACTTTCCATTTTTAATATATATATATATCTT
>VZTV01067918.1:0-56064 GCA_013400875.1 Anhinga rufa
AAAAAAAAAAATCCCTTGCTGCAGCTTGCATCCCTTTCCTCTGTCCTTTCACTCTGCATCTCAGAGAAGAGTCTGAGAAAAGCCTGTCTCCATCTTTCCTATGACCCCCAGCAAGGCAGCAGTTGGACCCCATCACAGACTCCTCTTCTTCCAGCTGAATAAACCCAGCTTCCCCAGTCTCTCCTCTTATGCCATGTGCTCCAGCCCCCTGGCCATCTTGATAACCCTTTTCCATTCTCTGTTCCTGCTACCTAGTGCACTAACTAATTCTTTAAGTTTTTGATTTATAGTCTTCAAATATTTCGGGACTTTTGCTTCAAATCACACCTGTCACTCTTGCTTTTATCATTCTAAGATAGTTTGAGGTGTCTGTGTTTCCTCCTTCCTCTAAATTCAGGTGTTTTACCCATTACTATTTTCTGAGTTATTCTTATCAGTTAGGAATTATTTGTCTATGATTTTTGATATGTGATGCTCAGAAAAGTACCATTCTAGCTGTCATTTCATCTGTGTGGAGTAAAAAGAGGATGTGTTTCCCTGAATCAGGATGACCTGAATTTTTGTTGTTGTTGTTGTCATGGTATATCATATGGCAAGATCTTTTTAACTAACTGTTGTTAGCAAACTTATTTGTGGCATTACTTCATGCCAAAGATGCCTATGTGTTTGTTCCTTTTGTCTAGATGTATTAACCTTTACTTCCCCTCCAAGTTAAAGTCACATCACATTTTGTTTCTTCTTTCCCTAAGATGCTTACACTGATGAAGATCTGATGCTGTATTGGAAAAATGGCAATGAATCTCTGAAAACTGATGAAAAGATTTCTTTGTCTCAGTTTTTGATACAAAAATTCCACACTACATCAAGACTGGCTTTCTACAGTAGCACAGGTATGGTCTTTTCTGATTTAATGCTCTTGCTAAAGCTAATGCTGTATAATACTTGTGAGAAAGCTCTTGGGATTATATGTCACTGAAATGTAGTCTTCACGGTCTGGACAATACATGTTTTGAAAGGTCAGTTTCTCTTCTCACTACCCTTCAGAAATAAAAAATCAAAAGAAAGATCTTGTCTCTGTGCCTACCATCCAGGCTGTTCTCACTGATTCTGGCTTTCCTCCTCTCTCGAAGGCTGGTACAATCGCCTCTACATAAACTTCACTTTACGCCGACACATCTTCTTCTTCTTGCTCCAAACCTACTTCCCTGCCACCCTCATGGTCATGTTGTCCTGGGTGTCCTTCTGGATCGATCGCCGAGCGGTTCCTGCCAGAGTCTCTTTGGGTGAGACCTTTTCTCCAGATAGTAACGGAGTATTGGTTTCCATTGCCCACATCCCACGTTTCTCATGCACTGAAGTCAGCATCACACCACTAGTTAGCAGCGCTCAACAACCAAAATGAAGAAACATGTATTTTTATTGGAAAACACCAGCAATGCTGAGGTCTGCTCATTTGAGTGAGAGCAACTGCAACAATCCATGACTGTGTGAAAATCTTTGAACATGAAAGTTTTGGCAGGAAAGGGAACTTTTCATTCCTATGGTTAAAGATATTGGGCAAGCAAATGTTTATCTGATGATTAATATAATGTAAAACTTGCAGTATGTCTTAAGTCTGTCATCGCTAAGCAGTCCTCCTGATCTATAGTTAGCTCAGGACAGAAAGAGCTCTGATTTTAAAAGGAAAGTCGAGCAGAGAAGAGAGGTTTCAGTATTTATGAGTCAATGAATCAAGATTTTTTCCCTGTTGTCCAGTCCTGCAGTTCTGAGACATGCATTGCCATCGGTGAGGGTAGGGTTTCACAGGAGTTTAGGCACCTACAGGGAGTTAAAGGCTTCTGTTACAATTTTCATGAGTGCCTTTCATAAGCAGGATCCTGCCATGTCCCAGCTGCCACAGTGGGTATCCCAGCCCAGGTATGTGCCTTCCCAACCACCTAGCACTGGTGCTGTGGCCAGTGGCTTTCTCCAGGCTGCCTGGAGGGTGCCAATGTAGTAACATCTCCACAGAGCTGGAAAAGAAGGGCAGCAAGGGACCCCGTCCTATCAGCACCTGCAGGCTTAGGTATCCCTCCCTCTGTGTGCCCCTGGGGACACTCAGGACATCTCTGTAACATCAGGCCTCAGACAACAGCGGGGCAGTGACGGGAACGTGGCCCACCTCTGACATCTGCAATGCTGAAGATGAGAGGCCACCAGGCCCGAGGTGAGGCAGACGTTGGGTTTCTCCTCTCCCAAGGGTGCCTCCCTGAGGGTCCAACCTTTCTGGTGTAGGGAGGTGTCTCATTTGAGGGAGTGGGAAAGTGAAGAAGGAGCTGCTTGAGAATCCTGTGCACACCAATCTGCCTCTCTGGACATCTAAAACCCATCAGGAGGGGCTTTGTCTACATCAGGACTGGGGGAAATTCATTCAGCTGAGCATAAAAAGAGCTGATTTGTTTATCACTCCATGCATAGGTTAGAGGAAGGCAAAAATGTAATAGGAAAAATCTTTGAATGTTAATGTGTAAAGCTTCAAACACTAAAAGCATAAAACCAGTATTTTAGCCCCATAAGTCTGTCTCACTTAGAGAGCTATGCACTGCAGCAAACATAAGAGAAGAGGCAGTCAAGAGTCTGCTCCACTGAAAGAAATGTGTTCAGTTGATATTATTGTAAAAAAACCAACCCTGAATCCTAATCAAAAGTGAACAACAGTAGCTGTGTTTACAGCTGTCACTGTTTTGAAATGGCTGAAGTAGCTGTGAGTGCTTTTTGGCTCTGTTTTCTCTATTTAAGTGGCTTTGGGAACTTGTAAATATTTTTCACTCCATGACAATTCAAACAAAGTATATACTATTTTGCAGGATTTTATCTGTATTTGACTAAATATATACACACACACACACACACATGCACATGTGTATATATATACACATATTCACACACATATGTATATAAACATAAATACATACATATGTTTATAAACACATACACGTGCACACATCTATATATATAATACAATGGCTGTTGTTCAAAGGTTTTTGATTCCCACAGCCTGAACTCTAGACAAATATTCCTAGAGGTAAAAACATAAAGCCTTTCTCTTGCATCTTTTCATGCAGAACATTTTATCATTTTTGCATGTCCCTTTTGAGATCAGTGGTTTAGATCAAATCCTCTTTAGCTGTGACCAAAAGTCAATACAGGGTTGCTTTCTGGCAGTGCCTGTTACGCAGATTGGTACAGCTAGGAGACGGGAGTCCTTGTCACCACTGGTCCTAGCAGACCTGACTCCAAGAACTTTGTTAAAACCCTAGAGGTTAAGGAGGGAGTTAAATGCTGTCCCTAGCAAAATGATGGCTGCTCCGTTGCTCCTCAAAACTGAACCCATCATGTGCAAGGAAGTGCAGGCAGTGGGACAGTTCTGCATTGGCAGGAGAGATGCTTATCACAAATTTATTTCATATCTAACATCTTTTAGAGCATCATGTACAGCATAATTTCTGTTTTTCTTGAGACAAAAGCCTTACAGACTGTATCAGTCAATAACATTTATTTCTCTTCGTTCTTTCCAGGGATAACCACTGTGCTGACCATGTCTACCATCATCACTGGGGTGAATGCCTCTATGCCCCGTGTTTCCTACATCAAAGCAGTGGACATTTACCTGTGGGTTAGTTTTGTGTTCGTCTTTCTCTCGGTGCTGGAATACGCAGCGGTGAATTACTTGACTACGGTGCAAGAGCGGAAAGAGAGGAAACTCCGGGAGAAGGTGAGAAAAACTTTTGTTTTGTTGATCCATTTATTCCTTTTTTTCTTACAGCTGATCTGGTCTTTATATTGACTGGTTTGTGTCTATAAATGGGAAAACACTGACATCCATGTGTGTATAATTGGATCTGTTTAGACCGCTCCACCTCAGGCTGAATTGCTAACACCAGAAAAACAGGAGAAAAACATGGGTCTTCATAGAAACATCAGAGAAGAGGAGAGTGTGATCTGAACTGGGGAAGACTGTAACCTGGAACTGTGTGGAGCTGATAAGAGGGGAAAGTATCAAATCTGATACTTCACTGTAGCTGCTAAAATTACTATATTTTTAAGCTAAAGGTGTTATTTGGAGCAAATTAATTTCCTCCCTCTACACTCACTCTGGAAACTGAATTCAATGGATGTTAATAGTGTTGTTCAACATTAACCAAATAGAAACAATACTTGTTAATGTGCTAGGAAAGGTCTTATCCTGAATCCTTGGAGTTTTCCAAGACTTGACCAGATACAGCCCTGAGCAGCCTGGCCCTCCTGTGAGCCTGAGATAGGACTAGAGACCTCCTGAGTCTCTTCCAGCCTGAATTATCCTATAGACCTGTGAGCCCTTCTTCTTTGTAAGTAAACAAAACACCATCACCTTTTGAACACTAAGACTTGGGACTAAATTTTTGCAGTCCCCACACACCCAGAATGTCACCATGTTTTACAGCTTCTTTCTTCCCATTACTAACTCCCCAGCTAACATTGGTCACCTACTGTCTTTGACTTGTGGAGAAATTTGTATCAGCCTTTCAGAAATACCAATACAGACATCATCTTTCATATGATTTGACCATGACATTTCCCTCTCTGAACTACTCTGTTGGCTTTGCGCATCTTTCTCTTCCCCTTGCACTCCTTCCTACGACTTCCTTGAAGTACAGAATAGACCACCTACCAGCCCAGTAGCTTTACTAGTTGATATCTTATAAAAAATTTAGTTAGATAAATTTTAAAAAGTGATAGGAATAAATGCAACAGACTCCTGTGACAAAATTTTACCTCTCTCCAAGGCCTTCTCAACAATAGTGTGATTCTGGAAAGCTACTTGAACAGGTCCTGAGTATCTCGATTTATCTATGCTCCCATCCTAGTCCCCACCCAGGGCCCAGCAGTTCTCTGCAACGCAAGGTAGAGATGCTCTGTGCAAGCACAGTCAGTCAAGTATGCCTTACTTGCTGCACATGAACAGTGGCCTGTGGCCTTTTAGCCAGCCCTGCTCAGATTTCCCATGTCCAAAGAAGATGGCATCTTGACAGTACACAGGAAATAACAAAAATCACCCTCACTAGGTTCAACTCGCCTAGAATAAACCTGTATATTTTTTAAAAAGCAAAAACCCCTCTCCTTTGTCTTTAACTATGTTGGAGGGACGAAATGAACTTGAGAGGGTTTGTTACTGTTCTGCTAGGTTTTCAGGAATGTCTTCCCACATCCACTGATGGTGTACCTTGTTATTTATATCACAGATATGCCCTTTATTGAGTCTTGTACTTTGAATTCTATATTCAGCAAATGTCTTTCTACTACACAAGGTAAAATATTCTATCCAGTCTTCAGCATGTGACAATATTCATCCTCAGTGGTGGTAATAGGAACAGAGATAATAAGCAGCATTATATGGGGGGATTGTGGCAAAATGTAGGTGACTGCTCTTGAAGAAGCAGAAGAGACATTTCTCACTGTAAATGTAGGTCTTGTCAGCCAATGCTGTTCCCCTATGAAAGACCAAAAAGATCCTAATATAAATATGTTAGGCTGCCTAACATATTCTTCTAACAGAGAAGAGCTCTGTGTTAAGAAACTAAATGTGCTTGGCACCAAGGCTGATGGGCATGGAGTATCTAAAACTAAACCTTCTCTCCCTCAAAATCAGAGTGGTTGCTGTGAACTGCCTGTGGCAAATGGTCCATGGCCCCTGTTTATTCCCAAACCGTACATGGGAACTTTCTGGTGCTTGTTGGCCTGGACAAAATTCAGGCCAGAGACATTTCTGACACTCTAATAGTACTGTCAGCTGAGTTCCTGTGCCCAGGGAGGCTCTTTGGCGGTGTTTAATTTATTAGTGTAAACATAGACTAAAATTGCTGCAGGGTGAAATTATGTGACATACTTCTGCATGTATATACCTATGTGAAGATGGGTGTAATTTAAGACTCTGTAGAGGTGGGTTTCTAGTACATTAGGCTCCCTTGTCTGTGGGGGTGACTCATTGCATGTACATGAAGCCATGGGAACTGTAATTTGACCTAGGGGCTAAGAGTAAATCTGCAGAATTTCTTTCTCTGCTGGGTCCTGCAGCATGGCTTATTGCCATTAACCACTTTCCCTTCCACCCACCCACCGTCTCCAGGACCTGTCATCATTTGATGATAAAGAGCCTGATGTAATTCTTCCCTGTGTTGTTTTGGTGTTTTTTTTTGTTTGTTTGTTTGGGTTTTGTTGTGGTTTTTTTTGAGATACACCTGCTTAGTATGAAATATGTCTTAAAACCCAACTGATGTTTGGCTGTACCCATGGAGTACTCAAAAAAACAATTCCTGGAGTGATGGGTCTAACAAGTAGAGCAAATGGGCTACAAACTTGTCATGTTTTTCTGCATACATTCTGCTGATACCAAATCATTTGGTTATGACTAGAACATGAAAACAATTTTTAAGTTAATTTGGTGGTCTTCAGTAAGAAATGTGTTCTGTTGGTTAAATAATTTGAAGAAAAAGCCTTGAGTGAGGAGTTTTCCAATGGCATCCTGAATATTACATATTCAGGTATATACACATTCTTTATATATATATATTCAAGATATAGACATTTCTGTGTATATATACTTAATTATTTTAGCTGGGCTTATCCTTGAAAATGAGTCCTTGGAAAACCCATACATTAAAGTGGGTGGAGGACAGAACTGGGGGCAAAGTATTATTGGGTAAGGAAAGCAGTCTGTGGGGAATCAGAGGCAGGAAGTCCTAGTAGAGACGAGGTTTTGGAGTCTGTTTTCATTGCATGAAAATATATAATCCATATTGCTGTGACAGTAGACCTGCATATTTTAAACAGTAGAAGATAGTAATTGCTATTCAAAATTCTACCTGTTTTCATTGGTTTTTTTAGACTTGTAGAATGCATGCTGGTGCTGCTGAAATCAATGCAAGTTTTGACATTAACTTCAACAGAGCTGGGATATATTACATTAGGCTTTTAAATGGTCCTCTCCTTGGTTTAAAATCAGATTTACAAAGAAAACGTATATTTGTGAAACCAGAACTTGGCTCTTTTTTTTTTTTTATGCTGGATAAGCGATTTCCACAGATAAAGCTGCATCTTGCCCTTGAATATTTATAAACACAAAGACTGCAAAATAAAGGTTCTCAAGAGAGCAAGGCTGAACAGAGCTAGCTAAGAAAATATTTTGGTTAGTTTTTATGTCTGCTAAAGCATTTTTCTAATCTTTTGGGAAGCTGTTTGTCCAAGCAACGTAGCTAAACCATGTCTCTTCCTTTTGGAACACAAGCAAAAAAAAAAGTGACTTTTTTGTTCAAAGAGAAACTTGCAGTATCTCAACTAAAATGTCAAGCTCAACTGTTTGCAAGCTGTCTGTTAATAGAAAGGCATAATTTCTGTTGGTAATGTGTTCTTCCAGAGTTCAGCTATATTTCTTGTTTATGTTCCTAGTTTCCATGTACATGTGGAATACCTCACTCAAAAACTATGATGTTGGATGGAAACTACGGTGAATCTGATGCCAACAGCCTGGCAGGATATACAAGAAACCAGATGGTCCCAGAGGAATTAAAACAAGAAAAGATGGTTGTGCACTTAGCTATGAGCAATGAATCTAATTCATCAAGGAAGAGAGGCCTGAAAGGCCATGTGGGCTTGCGCATCATCCAGAACACTCATGCGATTGATAAATACTCAAGATTAATATTTCCAGGCACCTATATATTTTTTAATTTGATATATTGGTCTGTCTTTAGCTAAGCATGCTGGCACAGCAGTGACTGAAGCAGAAGAAATTTGCAAAACTCTCTTTTGTTGGTTCTTTTTCAGCCTAATCTGGATGGAAAACTAGAAAACTGGTTATTTTATTGCTTCTTTGGAGGGTAAAGGGGAGGACATGTCCTCCAGTGGACAACTTCATGCACAAGCATTACAGAAAAGCCTGCTGTGCTGATAGTTTTCCAACCCACACCCCAGCTCCCGTTTGCTTTATGATACACGTCGTTTCTCATACTTGAAAATATGTGCTCACCATTCACCCAAAAGGTGCTGTATGTTCATCTGGGGCCAGCCACGCTGGTGGTGCCTGCTGTGCAATGGACAACCAGAGACAGTGCTCAGATGGGCTCTTAGGGATTAGACAATGCAACTTGCAAGGGGAGGTCTGGACAGTGCATCGCCTGTAAGGGAAGAGAATGAGGCCTTTCCTTTTCAAAATCTCTGCTTTTGAGCAATCCTTTCATTTTTCTTTGGCATATGAACATCATATTTCTTTCCACTGGTTTATGAAGAAGACCTCCTTTTAAGGTCCAAATTCTGCTTTCTCTGGATAGGACCTTCATCGATACCATTAGGACAGTTGACTGGTCAGGATCAAGAGGCTTGGTTACAGAATGCTGGTGGTACATTTGCGTCAGTGGTCATTTTTTTTCCAGATTAGAAGTAAGGAGTGGTGATGAAGCAGAGCAAAGAAGCCCACAGACTCACAAAATATGGCTCCTAGTGTACATGGGTAAGGAAAACAAGGAGGTTTAGGCACGTGTTCTCCATATAACTTGAGCACAGCACATGATATGTAGCACCTGCCCTCTAAAATGAGAGGGGAAGCTGATGTGTAGCATGTACAGTCAGCACATGGTGAATGGGCAGTGTCTCTGGGACCATCACTTTCTCTCTCCGGAAGCAGAAAACAGTGTTGAAGGCAGCACTGGTGGCTTTCAAGGATCTTCCTCACCCCTGTGAGGAAACTATATCACAATGTGCCTCTCCCAATCAATGCATTGCCTGTTCAGGCATTTTGATTTCAGGCAGAGGGAGAAACATCTGCCAGAACCTCTCTCTGCAAAACATAGGCATGTCAGAGATTAAATGGCCAAGAATAACAATGTGGGATTCAATGAGACCCTGTCTGGCCTTGGGCTCCAAGGTCGATGTAAGTTCTTTGAAGCTGCTGCAGAGCATTGTAACAAGCTTCTGTGCTTAGCATTCCATTTTTCATCCCATGATATCTCCCTTTCCTTTGCTAACAACATGACTGCAAAACCCAAATGTAGAAACGTGATAGCAACAAGACAACGGTGTCCAGATTTCTGTGCTCCTTGTTTTTAGAAAACACCATGACTTTTTGGCTGTGGTGGAGATTACATTCATCAAACATTTGGTTGCCAAGCTGAAACTAAACAGGGTGGGCAGAGCCTGAAGCATGAAGACCTGGGATTGAGGTTAAAAGCTGATTCGATGATAAGATTAAATTATACATCTGACTGGGGTTGGGCCCTGAAGATTCAGGTAAAACAAATAAAGAAAAAGCAAACAAAAATACTTATAAAACTGTAACTATTTATTGGCATGTGAAATTTTCTGCTTACCATAGCATGTGAAATTTTCTGCTTACCATTACCATAGCAGTAATTCTTATGTCCTAAATCTCAAGGAATGTAGAAGATGGCAGTGTCAACTCCAGGCTGCCATCAGTACCCAGGTTTTCTCTTGTGCCTCAAATATTGCTGCCTAAGTCACACTGATGGTTGTACTGACTTACTGGAAACAAAATTGATGAGAGAAACTAAAATTAACAACTGTGTTCCCCTTTCATCAGCCATGTCAATAACTGACATGAATGGAGTTCTGTCTGGTCATAAAAGTAAGAAAATACAGTGTGAAATCTCTGTCAAGAAGAGGAGCCATGGAATGACAGTATCTGAAAGGAAGGATTGCCCTGTATCCCAACCTGCCAGTTCTCTCCTGAGCCACCAGCTCAGTGCATTTACCACACAACATTCTTCTTGGAGCTGAAACCTGGATACTTCTCACATTGACAGGTGGAGATATACTACAATGAAACCACAAAAAAAATGTTAAAGAATTAGCCCACTCATCTTTTGAGCATTTAAAGTCTGGATATAACAGCGTGCATTCTTCAGCATTAGCAGTTTTGAGTGTAAAATAGGAACCAACGCTGCTGCTGGCAGCAGGACAGTGCAGCGAAGGGACCTTTGCTGGTGGAAGGCAGCAGAACTGCACCATGAAGTCATCAGTGCAGGGAGTAAGAAACTTGGTGCCCCCCATTTTGCCAGTCTTTCTGCGTTGACCATGGCATGTGCCATTTAACCTCCCAGTGCCTCGTCTCCTCCATCTGGAAAGTGGGGAGCAATAACATTTACCTACCTCATGAGGTGCTGAGGGGTTTAACTTGCTTAACTAGCACATGTGTGGGGCACGGTTATGATTTCTGAGCAAGTCATCCAGTGGGAATCCAAAGGTTTTTCTCTTAGTTACCAGTGAGTTCTTCAAATGTGTCCTCTGAATCAGTCCAGCTGGAAGAAAGCGGGTATCTCTCCCTCCTTATAATGATATTAAGCCAGATAACTCCGCTGCATTATAATGATATTAAACCAGAGATAAATGTAGCCCAACAGCCAAAAAGTGAGCACTGCCAATGAGTAAATGCCTCCTGGCATACAAAAAAAAAAGAAGTCCTAGTGCTTTACTTTGCCATTTGTTTTTATTACATCCCCTGTTCCCTTAGAAGTTACGTGGCAACAAAGACGGTCCTTTAGATCCTATCATCTCTACTAGCACTGCCTGTAGTTTAAATGCTAGCTAATAAACATCTTTTGGAGAGGCTACCTTACTGTTATTTTATATGCATGTGTACATAACTGATAGAGATTGATGTCTGTTTCTACCAGACACAATTATACAGCATATAAAACCATCAAGGAGGGTATTTTTCCATTAAAGGAAAAAAAAATCTCAATCTTAGGCACCACTTACACTTATTATTCATTAAAACAATAGATGAAAAGTATAGATGCAAATAAACCCAAGACATCTTCAGGCAGTGTATGAATTGTATTTTTCTGCTTATTAAGAGGGGAGTGGCTAGGCAGGAAGCTAGAACAAATATTTGGAGTGTGGTATTGAGAATGTATTTCACTTTTCATCCTGTATTGGGTTTGCATGGTAAGGTTTGGGTAGCAGGGGGGCTACAGGGGTGGCTTCTGTGAGGAGCTACTAGAAGCTTCCCTTATGTCTGATAGAGCCCATGCCAGCCGGCTCCAAGACTGACAGACCCGCCACTGGCCAGGGCTGAGCCCATCAGCAGCAGTGGTAGCACCTCTGGGATAATGTATTTAAGAAAGGGGAAAAAACTCTGCACAGTTGCAGCCAGNGGACCCCATGCAGGAGCAGGTGGATGCCTGGAGGAGGCTGTGACTCTGTGGGAAGCCCACAGTGGAGCAGGTTCCTGGCAGGACCTGTGGCCCCGTGGAGAGAGGAGCCCATGCTGGAGCAGGTTTGCTGGCAGGACTTGTGACCCCATGGGAGACCCACGCTGGAGCAGTTCATGAAGAACTCCAGCCCATGGGAAGGACCTATGCTGGAGATTTTCAAGGAGGACTGTCTCCCATGGGAGGGACCCCATGCTGGAGCAGGGGAAAAGTGTGAGGAGTCCTCCCCCTGAGGAGGAAGGAGCGACAGAGACAAGGTGTGATGAACTGACCATAACCCCCGTTCCCCGTCCCCTTGTGCTGCTGGCGGGGAGGAGGGAGAGAAAATCAGGAGTAAAGCTGAGCCCGGGAAGAAGGGACGGGTGGGGGGAAGGTGTTTTAAGATTTAGTTTTTATTTTCTCATTACCTTGCTCTGATTTGATGGTTAATTAATTAAACTAATTTCCCCAAGTCGACTCTGTCCTGCCCGTGACAGTAATTGCTGAGTGATCTCCCTGTCCTTATCTCGACCCACGAGCCTTTCATTATATTATCTCTCCCCCTGTCCTCCTGAGGAGGGGGAGTGAGAGTGGCTTTGGTGGGCACCTGGCATCCAACCAGGGTTAAACCACCACACATCCCCCCTGGATTACAAGAGACTCCATGAGCAATGTTTTGAGAAATAGTGCCTGAAGCTTGCCTCTGAATACTGATTATTGGGTACAATGCAATCCTGTGAAGCACTGAGCATCTGGACAATTAACCTAATGAAGGACAAGATTTTCTGAAGTGCACAAGAGATTTGAGCAAATGAAGCCTATTGATGAATATGCCTTCTCTGAATAACCCGGTCCCATTGCGAAGAGAGAAAATGTCAGCCCCACTCATTCTGCGTCTGGCTCCATTGTACCTTACTTACTGCTAACCAAATCATGTCTTTGAAAGAAAGTAACTGTATATGTAGATATGTACACAAATGTAAAATATATATGCAGGTAGCGTATAACAAAAGAAGGCGCTGGGATGTGTACCTATGTTAAATAGTGTACATATGTGAAACTGTAATATATTGTATGTAAATTACCATTTATTATGCCCAGAAGACTTACTATGTTGAGATGATAAAAAGCTCTTACTGCCAGCCAAAATTATGGATTCTCTCACATTTTTCTTCTGAAAAAAGAAGTGTTGAGAAGTTAGCAAGGAAGGCTGATGCTAAACTGGTTGTACAATGTGTACAATCCACTGTGCTGATCACTGTAATCAAACATGGTAATAAAATAACAGGAAGGGTGGAAAAGAGACCATTTCATGGTGTGAACTTTAAAATGTGATTTTAATTCTGTTTGGAGATCTGTTACCTATGAGCTAATGCCCACAGGTAAACGATTTGAATAAACACCTCATTTGTAATTGATTTTAAATAAAAAGCATCTCAAAACATGGAAGAAATGTAGTGGACACATGCAAGTACTTTGAAGTATGCAAAGCTCCTGTGAAAACTGAGCTGTTAATTACGGCTATAGGCTACAGAGACCTTTTGTGAAAACTACAGCCTGCAACTGAAGAAATTTTAATAATTGTGTTACATTTAAGGGCACATTTTCAAAAGCCCAAATGTCAGGTATAGTATTTGTAGTATGTATAGTATAGTCCATTTGACTATAAATGAGAACTCATCATTTAATTCCTCTTTTGTGCCTTTGAAAAGATTGTCTCCACACTTACCAATGGAAGATAAAACCGCTCTGAAGTCCCAGCTGCTTGATCTCAGCTATTGTACAGAATACACAAAATTGTATAGGTTGGAAAAGACCCTTAAGATCATCGAGTCCAACCTGAAACGTAACGCTGCCAGTCCACCACTAAACCATGTCCCTAAGCACCACATCTACGTCTTTTAAATACCTTCAGGGATGGTGACTAAATCACTTCCCTGGCCAGCCTCTTCCAATCCCTGACAAGCCTTTTGGGGAAGAAATTTTTCCTAATATCCAATCTAAACCTCCCCTGGCACAACTTGAGGCCTTTTCCTCTTGTACTGTCGGTTGTTACTTGGGAGAAGAGACCAACACCCACCTCACTACAAGCTCTTTTCAGGTAGTTGTAGAGAGCGAGAAGGTCTCCCCTCAGCCTCCTCTTCAGACTAAACAACCCCAGTTCCCTCGGCCGCTCCTCAGAAGACCTGCTCTCCAGACCCTTCACCAGCTTCGTTGCCCTTCTCTGGACACGCTCCAGCACCTCAATGTCCTTTTTGTACTGCGGGGCCCAAAACTGAACTCAGTATTTGAGGTGCAGCCTCACCAGTGCCGAGTACAGGGGCACGATCACTTCCCTACTCCTGCTGGCTACACTGTTCCTGACACAAGCAATTATCCCTATACAAGATGTTATCCCCAGTGCAGACAATGGGACTAAAGTAAATGTGCATGGGCGAAGCTGATACCCGGACCACTGAATAATGGCTATTGTCTGTCAGATTTCTACAATTGCAGCAAGGTACAGTCTAACTAAGTGAGATACTGCCCTGCTAAAATGTAAAGAACAGAAACATGTATTTAAAAAACAGGAAGACTTTAGCACTATTAAAATTAAAATGTAATCCAGTCTCACACTAAGCTGATTAATTCCTTTGCAAAAATGACATTTGAAATAAAGTATCAGGGTCATTATTTTCCTGGTCAGACAAATTACCATTTCAGATGAAGTGAGAAGGGTGGGGAGGGAAATTTTGCACAAGCAGAGGTCAAGGAGCCACTCTTGGTGTCTGGCTCTTGAGGCGGTGCAGGAGTGACTGCCAGGCTGAGCAGAGCCCATTGCAGAGGGGAGGGTCAGAGGACCCGGCTTTCCCAAGGCACTTGGTGTCTGGGCATCGCATGTTACCATGTGGCACTCCTTGTTCTGGGCAAGAAAAAGCTTTCTTCTGCCACAAGTGGTGGGGCAGTCGTGAGAAGTGGTGTGGTGCAGGTGATATAGTCATTTTGACTAGAGGTTTGGGGTCAGCCCTGGCCATGTAAGTCATTAGCTGGTCCCTAGCCAGGGTTTCACACGTAAGCCACATGCCTGCAGTAGCCCTGGGCAGAGAAAGACCTGGCAGAGGCCCCTCCTCACCAACACAAGGAGACATGCATTGCACCCAGGTTTCCCCCCACCTCCCAGCTCATCCTGCCAGCACCGGAGAGGCGGAGGCTACATCATCGGTGTGCCATGTAGGCTGTCCCCCAGCTCTCCCTTTGCAAGGGGCCCAGGAACCAGGACAGCCCTGCACTGCCTGCTCCTCAGAGCAAGCAGCAAAAAGCCCTTAACAAACGATTTGACACCTGATTTTTAAGATTTCCTGCATTTGAGAAAATACATAAGACTCATTTTGGCCAGATGTCCAAACTGGACTTCTCCCACAAGCCTTTTATGGGTCTCTGAGTGTGGATATGCGCACTTGCAACCATAGAAATTAGCTTAGGAAAAGTGCCTGGCAACTCAAACCGTGCAAAATGCATATAAATGATGTGAAAAAAAATATTTACTGCTCTACTTGTCATGCAGATTTATAGAAGAAAATTGTGTGTGTAGCTTAGAGGGACTTCAGAGAGGGAAATGAAAGGACAAGTTAATTGTAACGACAGTTTGAATTACTTGAACAAATATATTTTGGGAAATGGGACAGAACATTAGAGCTGTAAGACTCTCTAGCCTCCTGGCTCTTTCCATTTTGTCTGGATTTTTATTAGGGTCCAAATTAATTTCAACTATGAAATTTTAAACCTTTCTTACTAAGGTGCATAATGACCACATTTTTATAGGTACGGCTGGGAGGAGACCTTCAGTGTTGCGCACAGATTGTAATTGCAGCAGCCTCCAAGTGAAAATACTGCTCTTTTTTCATCTAGAGTTTCAGGAGAGCTGCCATTCCACAAAACAGGAAAGGCAGAGTAATTCAGCCATTAGGCAGGGAAACAAGACATTCTCCAAGGAACTGGATGACAGAAAGACCGTATCTTTTGCACTAGACAGTAGCCTCAGCATCTAATGCATATTGCTAGGTGCTCGGGTGCGGTGCTGAGGAGGACTTCGTAAGACTATGTGGGGAGAAAAGGAAACTCCTGTTCAGGCCAGATCTGGAAACGCTAACCATCTCAGATGGTCATCACCCTAACCATCACCCCCAGATATGATGATGATGTGGATGCAAGCTGCCACCCTGGGGAAGGTGGCAAAGGAGGTTTTCTCAGGGCCTGGTCCCACTTACTGTGCCTCTGTGAGACCCTTTCTTTGCGAGGGCAGTGTCTGCCTGCCCCAAACGGCTCTCATCTGGCCACAGGACGGCACACTGAAGGAAATGTTTCTCTTCCTCTGGGGCTGGGGGCTCTCCATGTGTGTTTTGTCCATAAGGGAGGTTGGTGCCCTGGTCTGCAGATGCGGTGCCTGTTTGCAGGATTTTCCTGTCAGATGCTTGCCACATCAGACCTCCCTTTCATCTCAGCAGTGGCCCAGGAGAGGAGGAGGCTCCAAAGGGCTGGTTTGTTTGGAAAGTTTTGTTTGTTCACGGCACAGAAAGCAGAGGAAAGGATTGAAATGGGAGGCCCTGCTCATTACTTGGGGTCAAATGGTCTGCCCCAGGCTCTTGGGTGCTCTGTGCCCTAAATGACAGAAGACAAGAAAACAGTGCAACTCAATTTTGAATTGAGCTTCTCAATGGAAATGGCACTTGCTGAGCTGCCCAGAGCCCTCACTGCCACTCACAGAGAAAGGCTGGGGTAGGAGCTCTGTGGGTGTCATTCTTTACCTCCCTGACATGCACAGGAATGCCTGGTGCGCAGTAGTGATGCTGCCTGGTGGTGATTGTACCCAGCAGTGATGCTGCCCAGGAGCAATGCTGCCCAACAGTTTGCCCTTCCTCAAGCTCAGCCTCCCACAGAAGTGCTCTCCCCATCTCCTGCCCACCCTCATATAGGCCTGGCCATGTAGTGCTTAGTAGGACGTGGATTCCTTAAAAAAGAGGAAAAAAGTAGGGAAAAGGAAAGAGGCAAGAAGAGGAAAAACTGAAAGTCCATCCCCGCCCCCACCCCCAAATGAAAGTAAGTATTTTTGTGGCTGTGCCAGAGACAGTATTTTGCCAATCCATTAGCTGCTCCTCACTTCTCCAGCTTTTCTTTAATCATGGCTGTAATGTTTGTGCTTTCTTCTCCTTAGTCCTCTGGCAGCTGACACAAACATTATAGCACGTCAATATCCTTCCCATGTCTCAGGTGGTGACAAAAGCCATGAAAATAAGTGACTAACAACGTCAGTGCAAACCACCTTTGTGCTGGTGCTCTGCCAAGGAAAGAAACCATCGAGGCTGTTTTACAAGTACAAACTCTGTCTGTACGATCATTTCCTTAAATTGGGACAAAGTAAATCAGCCTCGTACAAATAATAAAAAAAATATTCTGTTTGGTTTCACATGGAGGAAGCAGCCTCAGAAAGATGTCTGAGACTTACCCTCACTTCAGGTATCAAGCAACATGGTGCAGATGCGTGGCCCACAGCCGTGAGAGGCCTGGCCTGGCTGGCTGGCAGGTGCAGGTCCAGGAGGCAGACCACAGGAGGACCCACCAGTGTAGTGCACCCAGGACTGAAGCAGCCACCCAGGAAGCACTTTAGATCCAGCATTTCATTCTTCAGTCTCTCCATCCCATGCTGCTGGGCTGCCACCTAAGCCCTAAAATGTTCTCAGTTGCTTCCAGGCATGTCTGTTCCCGGTACGGAGGCTGCCCTGAAGCCTCATGGATGCTCCAAGGCATGCCCTTGGCCCCTGGCTCAGCCTGTATGGAGCTGAATGCCTTAATGTTCATTTCTCATGAGCCTTCAGGCTCACCCACCCAGCTGGCTGTCAAGTTCTGCTCAGCGCTGTAGTGTTAATCTGTCCCTGGTGCCATCTCCCAGCTGCCCCCCTGAACCTGGACGTGCCTCAACACCTTGAGCACCTTGCCCATATCTCAGCCCAACCTCCCCACTTTCTGCTGTCATTAGAGCAGGTAACGGACTCAAAGACTTCACATGCACTTGCTGCCAAACAGACACCGCACCAGCCATCTTCTGGTATCTAGCCTGATCCTCGTTTCTGCTCTCCATGAAGCTGCAAGAGGAGATCAGGAATCGCCCAGAAACAAGCTGATGGCAGCCACAGAAGATGGAAAGAGGCTGAAAATGTTTCTCAAGGGAGGGGAAGGCTGGAGCGGGTGAAGCTGCTGAATGGGTGCTGCAGTCGCTGGGTGTTTGGGCAGAGTGCACACGCATGGCACAAAGGCTCAGTGTGTGCCAGGTCTCTGGCACAGAGCAGTGAGGCTCAGCCCAGCTCCCGCACCAAAACCTTGCTGGCCAAGGAATGGTAGACCTGGGGCACGTCCCCACCACCGGGACAAGGCCACCATGCCGAGCACTGCTGCAGCAGTCAGGCGAAACTGGCTTGGCGGGGCCACGGGGAGGCTGGCCAGCCAGCTCCCTTGCCCAAAGGCAGCATCGACTGCACTTAAATCATTTCTGACAGAGGCTCGCACAGCCTGCTCTTAAAAACCTGCAATCCCACAGCCTCCCCGGGCAGTTTATACCAGTGGTTAACCAGCCTTAAAATTAGAAAGTGTTTACTGGTAGCCAGGCTGAATCTCCCTTGCTGTAACTTGGGTCTGTTACGCCCAGCGCTACCTGCAATAGGTATGAAGGAAAGTTTATGTACTTAAGTTTGTGCAGATATCCATCAGGTTTCCTCTCCACTTCCTTGGACTAGGTGACCTCCACTCTGCCTGTGACCCTCCTCGAAGCTCCCCAGTTTGTTTACAGGAAAGCCTCACAGCAGCCTTACTGCAATCAAGCCGTACGAGCCCTGCTTGCCCCCACCATTTCCTTCTGCAGAAGAAGCGGCATGGTTTTAGGTTGGGATTTTCCTTTTTTGGCTTTGGCATATATATTTTTCAGCTATTTCATTAAATGTCTCATTATACCACATAGAGGTGATAACTCATCCATGAACAGCAGCCCCATCTTTTCCATAACACCTGCTAAGATTACCTGGCAGCCCAGAAGTGATTAGTTTTGAACATTTACAAAAATTCTACGGGGCAGAATAAACCCCTTCTGCTATTTTTTCATCAATAAACTCACACATTCCATAAATGCATAGGAGTGCTTTTCCGTGCCTTCTGCATCGCTGCAAACTTGGGTTCCTACTATGGTGGCAAATAATGTCCCCAGTATAATCCAAAGCAGGATTTTCACAGGATGGGTCTCTTTTATCAGCTCGACTCTCCAGCAGGGAGGCTCTGATGAGCTGAGGCCATGTCCCACAGCCAGGCAGCAGAGAGGCAGGAGGAAGGCTGAGCCCCTGCCCTGCCTGGTCACCCTCACTCCTCTGCACCAGCACATGCTTGGACAGGCAGGCGGAAAGCTGGGCCCTGTGTGTGCCTGGGATATGGATAAGTGCATTTTCATATTACATCTAATGTAATAAGTCAGTTAAATGCCACTAGTCCGGGGAGGGCAACATGTTAATAAATGGTCGTTACCAGCAGTTGACAGTTGGTTAGCACAGATTAATTCCTAATGAAGAAAAAAACCCTTTATGTAATGTAATGCTTCTGGCCGGGGATCAAGGGTTGCAATCATCCACCCACGGCAGACCTTTAAATCCGGCTTTGTTCCACTGCGGGAAAAATAGACCAGAAAAAAAAAATCTGCTATTTTTTAAAGGTTATGATTCAGCCAGCGTCATTTGGATCCTAATTCCAGGAGCGCTGAGCTCGTTTCCTAAAGAGTACAATATGTTGCACCATAGCCTGGTGATGCAGATGTGGTGGAGGAGGCGGTGGGAGGTGGGAGGGGGGCACTGTCCAGACCCTGGGACCTGGGGATGCAGGACATGGCCTCGTGCACGCCAGTGCTCTCGCATCTGGCAGGATGATGCCAGCTCCCTGGCCATGGCCACAGATGCTTGGGGCTGGCTGGTGGGTGTCAGGGCACGCTGGGTTGCACAGAGTCACCCCAGAAAGGTGCGGGGAGCAGGGGTGCAGCTGCATTGGGCTGTGCTTGCACGTGGGGCCAGGGTAGCCAACTCCTCACCTTCCAGCAGCCATGAGGAAACCAGCTGTGAAAAGCAGGAGGTCAAACCCAGCTTAAGCAGCAGGGATTTTGGCAGGAGACTGTACAGCCACCGGGATCCTGGTGGCCGGTGTTATGGTGGACTCGCACACACAGGCTTTCACCCTTGCAGCCATCAGGAGGCTCCTGGGACCTTTATTTCCACTTGCAAAAGAGCAATGCATTTCACACTGACTCACTCACTTTCCTCACCCTCCCTTAAGACATTCTTTAAGATGACACTTTAGGAGCTGGTTCCTGGGCTTCTCTGCAGGTGACACCATTGCTCCAGGCTGTGCCAGTGTCACCCTTGCAGGGGGGACTTACAGAGGCACCTGCTCCCACACCAGCAGAGGGTCTGAGATGTTCTCCCAAAACCATGAGATCAAAAGCAAAACCAGAAAGTCAAATCCACTGGAACATCCATTGACACTATTTAGTGTCAATAATTACTCTACCAGTGAAGAAGAAAAATTGCTATGGTTATTCTGTGATCTAAGAATATGGAAATAATAAAACTGATTCACATACAGGAAAGTTATTTGTACTTGTGAGGACTGGGGATTTTTCCTGTGTTTTATTTTACTCATGATCTGATAGGAATCTTCCTACTGATGTACTGATGATCTCACAGGAAAAATTTGGAAGGAATTTTACAATTATGGCTTAAAGCAAGAATTATTCCATTTTACTTGAGCATTTTATATTTTACAGTATATTGACTTACACAAAATAAATGTACATAAAGTAGGAGAAGCCCCACAAGCTGCGACATGAGTAGGAGAAAACAAATGACACTCGTGTCTCTTGAGCAGTGTGGGTCCTCAGCAGGTAAAATGGAATCTCTCAGATGTTGGGGTTTTCTTTCGTCTCCTTTCCGCTTCACCTTGCTTTTCTGCAGTGATGCCAAGCTGTGGAAAGCAGATTAAATCTGTAAGAAGTGTGAGAACAAAGTAAGTTCTGTGCAGGCAAAGAACTTCAAACGGGGAGAAAGGCTGGCGGCGGAGATACTGTCATAGGCAGAGGCTTCAAAAGAGATGCAGCAGGTGATTAACTTTGCAACTAATCGGTGCAGCCGGAGCGAGGTATGCAGGCTGTGTGAGCGAGGCTGAACTCTGCAAGTTTCTATTTAAGTGATTCCTCAAGAGTTTTTGCCATTTATGTACACTTGTGTTAAGGGGGCCTGGAAGAGCCCTGTGCTTGTGTCTGGGAGCACGACATTGCCCCTAAGGGCTTCCATCTCCCCAGGTCCCAGGGATGGGAGGGCATGAGCACCACCTCTGAGGGATTGTGCTGCAAATGCAACAGCCTGGCCAGCAGCACCCCCAAACCACTCCGTGGCTTAAACTAGCCACTGTGGCAGATGAGAGAGGTGAAAAGAAACACCATGGGGCTGCTGCTCAGGCTAATGCTGTCCAGGAAAGACACCTCCAGAAGTCCCTGAGCACCAAAGGGCTGTCAGCTGATGGGACCTGGTACACAAATGAGGCTTCCCAGCAGGCTGCCATTCAAGCAATGGGGGCTGGATACTGAATTGAGCAGAGAAAATGGTCATGGCCCCCTCTCTGAGCCTTTTTCACACACTGTTTTTTACCAGTAAAGTCCGTGAGCAGCTTTATGCTTCTCAGCACAGTCCTAGTTTCAGCTGGGATAGAGTTAATTTTCTTTCTAGTAGCTGGCATAGTGCTGTGTTTTGGATTTAGTATGAGAATAATGTTGATAACACACTGATGTTTTAGTTGTTAAGTAGTGCTTATGCTAGCTAAGGACTTTCCCAGCCTCCCATGCTCTGCCGGGTGCACAAGAAGCCGGGAGGGGAGGGGGCACAGCCAAGACAGCTGAGCCAAACTGGCCAAAGGGATATTCCATACCATATGACGCCGTGCCCAGTATATTAACTATGGGGAGCTGGCTGGGGGGGCAGCGATCACTGCTCAGGGACGGGCTGAGTGTTGGTTGGTGGATGGTGAGCGGTTGCATCATCATTTTTCTTCCCTGGGTTTTGCTGCTCTCTCTCTCTCTCTCATTGTTTTTATTTTCATCACATTATTATTGTTGTTGTTATTAATTAATTATTAATTAATAAACTGTTCTTATCTCAACCCATGAGTTCCCTTACTTTTGCCCTTCCCATTCTCTCCCCCATCCCACTGGAGTGGCAGGGTGAGCGAGCAGCTGTGTGGTGTTTAGCTGCCTGCTGGGTTAAACCACAACAAGCACAAAGCAAAATCCAACTTCTTTTTACTCTGCATGTGCTGTAATGGAAATCACAGGCCACATTTATAACCAACATAAAATCTTGTAACACCAATACAAAGTGAGCAATGAGATGAAAGAATTTGATTATTGACATCAGAGATAGAACAGCCCCATTAGATCATCTTAATTATCTTTCAGAAATGCTGAATGTTTTCTAATACTTTGTCTGGGCTATGAAAGAAGTTACTGTTAAAGGGATGCCAGCCTTGTGATTTTTAATGGCTTTTTTGGCTCTGGCACACTGGACAATGCCTTTAATGCTGAATGGAGAGATGAGCTCTTCCAAGGAGCTGCAGAAGCCATGTGCAAAAAACATGTAAAAAATTAATAACAACCATTTTTTCATTTGCTCTGGCACTAGAAAAATGACAAAAAAGAACAGACAACGTTTTGCAGAAATCCCAATATGTTATTGGGCTTTGGGGTTTTAAAAGAATCAAGTCTTAAAAAAGTTCTGTCTCAAACATGCTGTTTTAGAAATGCTTCCTTGGTAGTTTTTCTGGGTTTATTTAATTTTCTTGAGCAATTCTTACTATTAAAAGAAGCTAGGGAAATGAAGGAAGTGAACAAAAGGGAAAAGTTCAAAAAGCTTGCAGAAATATTTTAATGAAGAGGGGAAGATGATTCTGGGGTGGGGTTTTTTGCTCTGTTTTTTTTTTTCTCTGATTTTTTTAAATGCTGGAGAAGCAGCATTCTCAGGCTCAGCTCTGGGCAGTGGCGTAGGACACCAGGCACTGACCACTGATGATAATGTGTGTGTGTCAGGGCCTGGCGGGAGCATAGGGCAGTTCTTCCAGATCTCTCTGCTCTGCACAGGGCTCCCAGATATTTCTCTACTGGTCTCTTTTTTCCTCTGACAGAAATATAGTGATCCTATGTCGTGGTTTAGCCCCAGTCAGCAACCAAGCACCACGCAGCCGCTTGCTCACTCCCCCCGGTGGGATGGGGGAGAGAATTGGAAGAGTAAAAGTGAGGAAACTCATGGGTTGAGATAAAGACAGTTTAATAGGGAAAGCAAAAGCTATGCATGGAAGCAACGCAAAACAAGGAATTCATTCACTGCTCCCCATGGGCAGGCGGGTGTTCAGCCATCTCCAGGAAAGCAGGGCTCCATCACGCGTAATGGTTACTTGGGAAGACAAACGCCATCACTCCCAATGTCTCCCCCTTCCTTCTTTTTCCCCCAGCTTTATATACTGAGCATGACATCATATGGTGTGGAATATCCCTTTGGTCAGTTTGGGTCAGCTGTCCCAGCTGTGTCCCCTCCCAGCTTCCCGTGCACCCAGCACAGCATGGGGAGCTGAAAAAGTCCTTGACTAGTGTAAGCGCTACTGAGCAACAGCTAAAACATCTCTGCATTATCACCATTGCTTCAGCACAAATCTAAAACACAGCCCCATACTAGCTACTGCAAAAAAAATTAACTCTATCCCAGCTGAAACCAGGACATCCTACCTGGGGCCCACTGTAGACAGGGGAAAGAAGGTTTGTCCCATAGGGAGTCTCTTACACAGGGAAAGTCTTCAGTGCAATGGCCAAAAAGAAACATCTCCTTCCTCTGACACCATATGCACAGAGAAGCAGAGTATTGCCATAGAGGAGTACTCACTCGCAGCGGTGGGCATGCTCAGTAACCCAGTGAGACACCCCAAGTCTCTTGGTCACACTTCCAAACTTCCAAACTTCCATGTTTGGAAAAAATGCGCAGTTCCATTTTCTACAGTGATTGCAGGTTTATCATCCATGGGCAACTGCAATCGTGTCGTATTTCCATTTTTAATCGTGGAAAACCAACTTGCTCTTCCTGTTAAAAGTCTGCAGAAGCTCTTCCTCTAAGTCTGATCTTAGAATATTCTTTCTTTTGGCAATGGTGTGTTGTTTTCCCAGACACATTATGCTTTATATGTTCAGAACAAAACCCATCCATCACGTTCCTACATACCACGGGTTGAATTTTCCAAGGAGATTTCTTCTTTTCCTGGACTATTTCTGGGCTGACATCAGCATGCCATGCTGCAAAGCCATAAACTTGCAAATACACATGCCCACAATCTGCTTTTTGGGTCCTTGCCCAGAGCACCTCAAACCACTGTCTCCCCTTCTATTAGCCCTACTCTGGATTTCTCTCTGAAATAATTACATTTTCCTTTAAAGATAAACCATTCAAATGCTGTTAGTATCAAGCCTCTGATAACAAATTTACTCTTGCCACAGAGATAGGGGAAAGGATTGTCCTAAGAAATCAGAGCCCATTTTCAAGTGCCTGGGAGTTCAGTGAAATTGCCATTCAGACCAAGCCATAAACAAAACCAGTAATGCTAGGCAGCTTTCCATAATTAGAGACAGATGTGATTTGAAGAGAGAGGGGGAAGAATGATAGATTTATATATTTATTTTTTTTAAAATCTTTGGGTGAATTTTACCACCTGCAGGAGCTGCTCAGCCGGCTCCCCTGAAGTCTCTGGTTATCCATGCACTAGGGCGGCTGAGGACTGTGGCAACCTGGATTTTTTCACACTTCCCTTGCCCTAAGCAGTTTTATGGGCTGTGAGGGACCTCCCCAATCCTCTCCCTTCCCCAGAGGGTACCAGGAAGGTGTCGTTTCCTTCCAGATACAAATACACTTCTGCTTACAGTCTCTTTTTCATGATGGAGTAAACTCCCCGGATACACCAGATTGCTTGAGCAAGACTCTCAAAAGCCACACATATACTAAAGAAGAGTGTCCTGGTCATAGTTTTTCTTCATGAAAAAATTATTCCTCCCCTTAGGGACAGTTTTTTTATATTGCTTTTATGCCTCCTTCCCTTTCCACTCCTGCCACAACTTGCTCAGGGTGACCAACGTACAGCCAGCCCCAAGCTGCTCCCCAAACCCCCTTCACCTCCTGCCTGACTCACCCTGGGCCCTGGGCAATGCTGCTGTGGCTGGGCAGTGTGGACATCCCTGCCAGTCCCCCATCTGCTGGGAACCCTCTTGCCAGGCAGCAGAGAAAAGTAGCTGTGGAACTGCTTGTCTCCAGCAGGTGGGAGCCTGCCTGCACTGCTGCTGCCTGCCTGCTTGCTTGCCTGCACTGCTGCCTGCTCACCCACAACACTATCTGCACTGTTTCCTGCCTGCCCATAAAACTACCTGTGCTGCTGCCTGTCTCCTCTGCTGCCCACATGGCTGCTTATACCACTGTCCACCTACAAAACTGCCGGCTCTGCTGCTTGCCTGCACCATGCTTGCCTGCCTGCGGGACTGCCTCCACCACAGGCCCCACCACTGCCTACCTGCCTGCACCACTGCCCCCACTGCTTCCCATGCCACTGCCTGCACCACTGCCCACGTTGTGCTCTGAGAGGCAGAGAGCCAGCCTGGCTCGGTGTCACTTCCCAGTACAGCTGCCTGTTGCAGAGCTTGAGACTCTGGCAAAGAAAAGCTACCAAGCTGGTATTCCAGATGGCAAAGCACAACAGAGTGAACAATAACAAAAATTCCCCCTTTCTTTTCCTGATCCTCTATGCCCCTGCACCTCAATGGAAATAAAAATTACAGATGACCCTATTCCCCTGGCTGCAATTACAGAAGCAGCCGCAGAATTCAGTACTGGGTGTAAGGCTCACCTCCCATCCCATATCATCCCCAAAGGTCCCCAAGGCCAGTCCCAGGTGGGACACAAGCAGAAGGCACTGATGGCAGAAGCGGGGCAGCCATGATGTGGACATATGTCCTGGGGGACAGGTGACTGCTCAGGGCTGCGTTGTCCTGCTGCCGCTGTGGTTTATTTGCTTCTGCATACCTTGGCTTAAAGGTACTATGAAATGAGATCAAGAGGTTGAATTAGGAAGGTAAGGTGCTGGCTGTGAGAAGGTGAAGAGGACAAATGTGTAGGAAGAGAGCAAATGTGCAGAAAGCAAAGATGTGAGATCCCAAAATGGTCATAGCAAAACCTGTATCAATTATGTTTCTGCTTTTGTCAAGGCTTTCCTCGTTTATGGGTGTATCTAATATGTTTTAAACTCTACCACTCTGCTAGTGTGCTTGCGAGGAGGTGTACATCCAGTTTTCTCTATTTTATCTGGAAATAGAGCCATGTAAGATAAACACTGCCTCTTCTATCTGTTCCCCCTCAGAGAGCTGCTGAGACCTTTCTGATGGACCTTTTGTGCCCCGGTCCCCCCAGAACGGCGCCTCATGCTCACTTATATACTTCAGTGGCTCTTTTCAATGGCCTCCACACGCAACTCCTTTAATGGGATGTGCACGGATTCATATAACTGGCATCGATCTGGTTTGGAAAGGAAATGCAGAAACAATGGTGAAACCACGTGGGGAAGTTAAAAACGGAAAAAAGGACTGGCTTTTTCTGTAACGCAGCTCACCTACCACATTACAACCCCAAGGCTGTACCCCTTCCTTTTCAACATCTGGCACTGTTTTTCCTGTGGAGCTTCTGCCTGCAGCAGGTCAAGGCCTCTCTGACCTTGCTGAGCTGGATATCCCCTGCTTAATCGCTGCTCCCAGGTCAGTGCAGGAAGCACTGATTCACCCAGTAACAGTGACAGCACATTCAGGAGGCTTTTATGTTTTCTGGGAGGCATAGACCTGTTCTCAGTGATGCTTGGCAAAAGATGAGAGGCAATAGTTACAAGCTGCAGCAAGGTACAACGAGAAAGCTACTCAGAGAGGCTGTGGAAACATCACCCTTGGAGATATCCAAAATTCAACTGTATGGGGCCATGAGAAGCCTGGTCTAAGTTTGATCTTCCAGGTTTAAGAGCAGAAAGTACCATCAAGAATTTCTGAGTAGATTGTACAGGAAAACAAGCCTGTTCCTCACTGTATCCTCATCAGAAGAGAAATGCAAACATCAGGACTTTCTCTTAAGCCTCAGTTCATACTTGTACAAAGATTCAAATATTCTTACAAACCAAAGGGAGAAATTAAAACTATGGCATGGGATAAATACGTCAGCTCTAGACAGTGATTGTGTTAATAAAAAGTCTGGCTCCCAAAGGATTTCTTGGACTAGCAAGAAACCAGATACCAAGGCTGATGGTCTCATATCCAAGCCCCATTGCTTTAAGACTTTGATGTGAAATGAGCCTATCAAATATTTCAATAAAATCTCAAGAGATCAATGATAATTTGTGCTGCAAAAGGAATGTCAAAATGACACTAATAAAAATTGTAAATGATATGAAGACTGAAATTAATAAAAGCTCTGTTTCAAACACAAATCTGTGACACCACTAAGACTTGATGGTTAATATCTGTTTCTGGCCATGCAGTCTGGTAAATGACAGGATTTAAAGTCATGACTTGGTAGCTCTGCTGAATCCCTGAGAAATCTCAGCAGCCTCCACAGAGGTAACACTAAGAGCAGAAGAGGCTAAGCAGGGCAAAGGGACACCTCCTAACTGTGAGCAATCTGCCCAACACCAGAAGGCCCACCCTGACAGAGCACCTCTAAGGGATGGATAGCACCATGCACATCACCCTCACTGTAAGTGGAAACAGACCCTGCTATCCAGCCCTAGGGCTTTGCCACATAGTGTTTCATCAAAACCTTCTTGCCATTTGCACCATTTTGAGGTCCACTGACAGCTCAGATGAGTTTCATTATGCAGCAATCCTCTTCTGCTAGCACTGTGTCACATCAGGTAAAGATCTGATGCTGCTGATGAAACTTGTGTACCTGGGGAACCTGCACAAAGTTTGGACTGTCAGATACACCGCTCCTAAGTGCTAATGGGCTCATCAGTGGCAAGCAGCTGAGGAGAGAGGTCTGACTGTGTTGGTCAAGAAGAGGATCCCTGCATTTAATAGGGATACAGATTGTTCTCCCTTATTAATAGGGCATTGGAAAAATTAGATACTAAAGAGATTACTAATGATGCTCCTGCAGGAGACTTCTTTGGTAAAGATAGAAAATATCACCAGGTGAGGTAAGGCTTCATTTTTAATATTTTGTACAATTCTGGTTACCTATGTTGAAGAAATATGCATGTGAACAGGTGCAGGTGTAGGGAAGGGCTCCTAGGGAAACAGAGAGGCTATCTTACAAGGAGAGAATTAAAGAGCTTGTCTTGGAAAGCCCTCTAAAATCACAGCTATGAAGGCATATGATTGCAGTTTGTGAACACTTCAGGAAGGATAAATACCAGACAAGGAGAATTATTGATGTCAAAGGGTAAAGTGATACAGGTTCAAATTAATAGAACTGAATAATGCAAGTCTGGAAACTAGAAAAGTTCTATCAGTAATGTTGAGGACCTGTGTTACCCACCAAGAAGGGAGGTCAGAGAAACTAAAATGTTACAAGATGGGGCTTGATGAGTTTATAGAGATGAGTTTATAGGCTTCAGACATCCATTTGCTTGGTTTCTTTACAAGGGTTCTGCAAGGAAGGCTGGTGGTAAGGGAAGCTGATGGTTGTAATTTGTTTGGTACACATGGATTTAAGACACATATTTCAGTATTGAGCTGGTCACCTTCAAAGGCTGGGACATTGCCACCCTTGCTCTTCTTCATTTACATTTTCATTTACATTTTACCTGGGTAAGAGAAAGGGCTTTCTTCTGACAGTGCAGTGGAGATTGGCGACAGATGGAGGCAGGACACTGGGCACTGAGGTCTCCTCTTCTGACATGTCCTGGAAAAGCTTTTAGGTATCTGCTTGGTGTGTTTTTCATGTGTGCCCAGGATTAGCCTGATCACCAGTTCCGTAATCTGAAAGGAAGTTTTCCCTTGGCTCAGACTGGCAGAACAACTTGGTTTCTTTGGATGTGGGTTTTTTTGTTTGTTTTGTTTCCCTCTGTGACATGAACCACTTCCAAGAACAGTCTTTGCTGACACCTGAGCAACCCCTCATTCTGCAGAGGGACAAGCAGGATGCTGTAATACTCAAGAAGCTCCACAGACATACTAAGCTTGTTCATTTGCCAATGGCAGTGATTTCTATGCTACATAATCATCTATTGAGTCCTGTACACTTGCAGTCTCTTGCTGCAAAACAAGTCCTCTTATTAGTATTTTATTTCAGTTAAATATCGCAATCAGACTAACGGTCTACTAATTACAGTCTTGTATCTTCCCATTTTACACCATATGGTATCTGCAGACAAGGGGCAGAAGCTAAGCTGGTGGAGATACACAATGTGCTTCACCGTGGATTCAGCCAACTATTTGTACAAAGACATTAACAACAGCGGTAGGACAAACCGAGCAAATGAATGTTTTGCTAAATTGAGATCCTGGAAGACAACAAAGCAGACAATTGTTTCAGTTAGAATAAAATTTTTAAAAAGAGTGCAAATCCAAGCTGTATCCAGTACAAGAATTTTTGACAGTGAATTCATTGGTTGAGAAAATGGTCTAAAACAACTCCAGTTCACCCATGTAAATCTGGAGGACAGAGCAATTGAACACCAGTGGGGTTGCACTTATTGGCAAGAGGCTAAAGGGAGACACAGTGGGGAACATCTGCTGTGACATTTCTGTTTCATTGCAGATCTGAAGACCTAGAAGTATTGCAGGCAGTTTGAGATCCAGAGGAGGAAAACAGTACCAGCTTCACCAGGTGGTGAAACTGTGTCAGAAGAGTTTATCTGCGATAACCCATCTAGCAGCTTTTAGAAGCTGGCCACTGAAATCAGAATTGTGTGTTACAGATTTGTGGCTCCAGTTTGCTGTTCTCTTGCTGGTGTGGTTCTGTGCAGTTCATAATACCTTTTCAGTTTGTTTTTTATCACTGCTTTGAGGCATCAGTGTTATAGTGATAAAGATCAGTAGTATAGGAAAAGGAGCCAACGGGTAATTTTCCAAATGTCCACGTATAATTCACAGAGCTTCAGTACATCCAAACGTCAGACGAACATCATTACACCACAGAAATTCAAGGAATATTGTTGTTAGAGCTGCCCTGATCTGCAGTCACGTTCCAATGTTAGTGCAAACCCACAAAACATCTCAGAATTGACAGAGCTGGAGATGCTGCAGCATATTCACAGAGGGAAATGAAAGCTTCTGGATTTCTTTGTGCCAAAAGTAAAAGGTTGCAGTGAATCCAGCAAGGGGAAACATGTAGGAAGCCATTGGGACCAGTTGTCCATGGGCATTCAACATACGAGACTCCATCAGAACAAAACAAAAATAGAAAGGTGGGACTTGCTGATATTAATCACATCATTGTCTCTGCACACTTAGAAAAATACTCCCACAAGCCCATGAGGAGGATCCAATGGCACAGCTCTCTGTACGCCAGCCAGCTGCACTGGGCTGCTGTCCTCAACAGCGAGACAGCCTCTGCTGGAAGGCGATGCACCTGACTGACCTAGACAGCTACCTGCTGATAAAATGTGCTGGCTCCTAGAAATGCTTCCCCAGCAGCCCCTGATGGCTGGCTTGGATATAGCTGTCCATGCTGCAGGTAAGGAACTTGGACAGGTGAGCCCCCCAGCTCCTTACATGCTGGGAGGTGCAGAGTGCTTTGGACACAGTCCGGAGGCTGCCAGTAGATTATGTAGCTTGAAAATGCTTCTCTCTGTTGTCCTGTTCATGTGTTCATCCCTGAATAAATCCAAGATAAGCTATACAGATGCCTAGTGTTTGACTGAAAGAGTTAAAATTGATGCTGAAGCCATATTTGAAATGTGTGAGTTCTGTGAGAGACAGCCAGACAGATCATTTGTGTCTGGCTGGTGGGTCCACCAAATGGCCACCCATGGAAGTGGGTGATTCCAAGGAGCAGCTTACTGAAAACCACTGTGTACCTCAGAGTACATCTACCAAGGGACAATACTGTGATATTTGTTTGTCTTTATTTTTTAAAATACAAATTGTTATAATCTATTATTTGTTTAAGAACCTCTTTTTGACCAGTAATTATGAAAATCTTAACTGTTATACTACCCTCTGAAGTTAATTTTCACTGCCAAATTCAGCAAAGATTGTCAGATCCAAACAAATTTATCTTTCAAAAACACTGTTAGAATTTGCCATGTTAGCTGGTGCCAATAATTGATGGTTCTGAGCCTGGCTGATTGACTATTTGATCACCTAATCAGCTCTTCCTTATGGCACTGGCTATTGGACTTCCCCAGATTTATCCCTGCCTAAGAACTAGCCCATATCCTTCAGAAAATCATACTATCTTCAGTTAAAAAATACCCTCATAGAGAAACAGACTTCATTGTTACCATTAAAAAAAACCCAAAATTAATTTATTTCTATTTCAAATTTGTCTTCTGTGGTCTTCCAGCCACTGGATCTTGTAACAGATTTTAATAAAGTTATTTTAATAAACCTTTATCTTGCAGGAGAAAGGAGAACTCTCAAGATTCAGACAGTCTGCATCATCACATAAAGAGGTAATATAACCTTCATACTCTTTGTTAAACACAAAAGCTAGCAAATTTTGGCTATTTCTTTTTTTATGGGAAGGTACTGTTCAGCTAGTTCTCCAAGAAAATCCTCCACTGACATCCAGAATTTCTCCTCCTTATCCTAAAATTATGACCCACATTCTTGACTGTTAGAGACTGTTTTGCAGTGAGCTGTAGTCAAATGACACAAGTAGTTTCTGGGCCTTTCCTTATGATATTCCATTTACTCCTTGCCAGTGATCTTTCACTGCAGGCTTATTCAGGAAGCAGTCTGTGTTTTATTCTTGCTTATTGACAAGAACAGAACAGGGTAAAGAACCAGTCTCTTTGGGGAGATAATTGCATTGCCTGATGAAGATTTGTCATTTACAGTCATATTCAATATGGTGTTTTTATCCAGTTTTAAAATATTTACCTTATTTTATCTTGATACTGTATTGTTGCAGTTCCTTAATCAAAATGCCATGTGGTGCAACATTAAATACCTTACAAAAGCATATTGCATAGCTTCATTTCCTCCAGCAAACACATTTTAAATTAATCAGAAAAGGATTAGCTTGGAAAGATCTATTTTTCTTTAAAGCCATGCTAATTGACATTAATCAAATTACCCTCTAACTCTTTATTTATTGAGTGTCATATCAGCCATTCCAATATTTTGCCTGGGATCAGTGTCAGGTTGAGGGCTGTAATTACTCCAGTTGTTCATTTAATCCCTTCTGAATATTGGCAGAATAACTCTTTTATTAAGCACTTCTGCCTTTTCTGAATTGCTATTGACAGTTCTGTAGCTGTTATTCATACCTGTGTTAGCTTTTGCCTCAAGATGGCCCTACTGGAATCTTGGTGTTTGTGTATAAGAATTTCTGACCCTTCTTTTTTCTTCCATTTGTTGCTGTCTTTTGAAAAGCATTTTGAATTATTTCTTGGTTGACAAGCAGGTGCTCTTCGGGTATTACTGATGAGATGCCTCATGGGGGTGGTGCAGGTGGGATGCCAGAACGGTAGAGGAAACTGGGAACCCTTTTTAGCTAGGGTTCTGTGTGTAAGAAATGCACTTACTGCAAAAAAGAGGAATGGTGTGCACTGGATAGGAGGGCTGAGGACCAGAATCTAGTAGTCAGAGTGAAATTAATCCCTATCCAGGATGTTCAGAGCATAATTTCAATCCAGTCTGAATGCTTTCTTACCTTTTAGTTCTGGATCTTCCAGCAGAGCTAAACTCACACTCTTTAAGGGAACACTCCCTCCTGGTAAATGAGTGCAGTGTATGCTATGGGAATTAGGACATACGGGGAGTGTGAGGAGACTCCTTAGCACCTGTAATATATCTGCTAGTAGCAGACAAAAATACTTGCCAACGGGCTGCACTGGGCACTGGTGTGCATACTTCAACATTTTAATTCAACCCTCTTAAACTGTTAAAAGTAAAGGATCTTTCTGAAAGTCTCTTTTTACCTTGTATTTATCTTTTACTTTTTAAAGTATCTTGCTCCAGTTTTAGCAGCAGAACCTCCATGCAAAAAGGTCTGGTGCCCCATGGCCGACAAAGCTGCCTAATCCAGCTAACGCAGCTCCGGGAAATTGCAGAACAGGCTGAAACAAAAGGACACAGCTCAGCACGCAATGCACATAATCTCTCAGACAGAGTGTAAGGCCACATAATGACACTTGCGAACCAAATAAGTCTCCACGGGCACAACGACTCACGTCATGTGGGGAGAAAAGAAGCATTCAGTGGACAGACATCCCTGAGGAAAGAGCTCTAATGAAACCAGAGTGGAATTAAAGATTTACCTCGTTGTGGTGCTGTAGCATTGTTATTCATTTCAGCAGTGAGAAGCAGCAGCAGAATGGGTTAGTCCTGAAGCACTGCAATTCACTCAAGCACATTGTTTGCTGTAGCCTTTTCAGGTTTCTGCCCGGTGCAGGCTTGGCCTATTTCCCTTGCCTTTCATACAGTGCACAATCCATTTAGGGATTTATAGCGGCTTAGAGGCACATGTACAGTGCCTTGCCTCTATCTGATTTTTATTCTGTGATAAGAAGGCTTGGGGTCATGGGTTCATTGGCACATCTCTCCTCCCTGCCATTCATGTTGCATGGAAATCTAATTATTCATTAGTGTTTATGACTTCCTGAGGTCCACTAATGTCCTCATCACTACCCGGAGAAGTCCCAGAGTTTACCACAAAGAGCATGTGAAACCACTCTGTTGTGATGTTATATGTGAAGGGTGCAAGAGACACCAGAGAGGAGCAGGGCCATAAAGACAAATATGATAACAAAGCACAAAAGATATTTGTGGTGAAATCCTTGGCCAGTACCAAGTGGTGTGATTCCCATCCCAGTGCACACTTATGCCAGCTCATACGTTGATCTTTAACACTGAAAAGTAAAATCTTCCTGTTCAGACATTCCCCTTTGCCCCACTCTTGTCAGCAGCTCCTGGTCTCTGCTCCCCAGAAACCTGACAGTATATTTGCCTCTTGTGCCTGCAGAGGAAATATCTGCTTTCCCTTTCTGCACGGACTTCTTTAGTGTTAACACCTCAGTGTGAATACATATATTCATACTTCTCTCATCCTCTCAACTTCCTGGAGAGTTTGATTTCAAGTCCTGGAAAGAGCAGACCTACAAGTACTATGAAAAGCTGCCAGCTCTGCTGACACCACCATAGTGAAATTCAGTGGATATGCCCCTTATCCCCAGGTTGTTCAAATTCTATTCATCATCTGTACTAATATCCTCCTTGGAGATGATCCTATATCCAACAAACCTGGAGGATCCAGCTGACGTATTTCACCTTACGCAGATTAAGCATGTATCTCCTATGAACACCCCAAAGGATGGAAGTACACTTGATAAAAAGGGACACAAGTAATGGATTCAAAAACCCCACTAACTTCATATTAAGGCTGATTTTTGAAGTCTCTGACAATGCACATGACTGAAGGCACTAAAGAAGTAAAAAACTATACTCTGACAGTGTGCCCTGGAGACGCGGAGTGCCGTTTCTGAAAGAAACAGAGCTGCACAGGGGAAATAACTTTCCAGAAGTCAAATAGCATCCTATCAGCTACGCAGGTACCCTTGAGCTCCTCCAGCTACTGCAGTCCTAAATCACAACAGAGTTAGAGTGATGCATTTATCCACGTTTGCATTAAAAGCTTTTAGAGAAAGGCAGACACCTGTTAGGAAGAGGTTAGAAAAATGTAAATGCTATGGGCTCTTTTATGTGTGGCTGCTGCAGTCTGATTATAGCTCCGGGGGTGTTTACACTGCATATACTGTATATTACTGCACTGTTTGAAGCTTTGGGTAATTAATTAAACAAGAGAAGGCCTGATTCATGATTTGACTGGAGTTATATCATTGTAGCAGACACACTGCATTGTGCCTAGCCCTCTTGGGCACTGAAAGTACTCCTGGTTTCCTATGGTGGCTGGTGGCTTCTGGGACTCTTGTCCAGACTGGATTTCTGCTCCTGACAAGATCAGCTTCTCAGTACACAGCTGACTTAAGGGCAAAAAAAAGTCTCATCTTTTTTTCTTCTGATTATGCCTTCATTTTGGAGATAGACAGGTTATAAATAGAATTGGGCAAATAGTTGACTTTTCTGTGGTAAAATGGAAAAAGTGTGATTTTGGTTGGCTCAAAACTTGTTTATTTTATGAAACTTGTCTATTATAACAATATTGTTGGGTCAAATGGAATGAAATGTTTATTTTTGTGACATTCCTTATCATCCTTTGTTAATGAAACCCCAGGAAATACAGGATTAGTGTCCCAGGCAGCCTGGAAAACCTGCATTTAGATGTCCTCAGTAAGTAAAAGCCCAAGGTCTCATTGAACCATGAGGAACAAAGTGACTGAAGTGATAAAGCCCTGGAGCAGGGAAAGCAGTGCCAGCTGGTGGGTGCCGAGTGGGCCCCTGAGCTGCGCAGCAGCTGGAGGTGGCATGCTGTCCTAAGACGGGATCAGCTATACCTGTCTTTAGGACTTCTAATGATGCCAATTGCAAACTCCTCCCATATAATCTACTGCAATGCTTCACTGTCCTTATTGTTAGAAAATTTTCCTAGTATCTAATCTAGTATCTAACCTCATTTATCGGTTACTCAGCCCATTTTCCCTTCTCAGCCCATTACTTTTTTTCTGTATACCATGGCCATTTGGACCAGAGTATTTTTCTCTCTGAAGTAACAGTTACATACGTAAAGATGTATACTGTGTCATTTCTACCCTTGTCAAGCCTTCTCTTTGGGTTAAGCATCCAGCTGGTTCACAGTTTCCTTGCAGATCATTTGCAGAATTTGCTGCTTTCTTGTATGTTAGTGAGTCACAGATAACTGCCTTCAGAGTGCAGCAAGATAAACCAAGGAAAGATTGATACGTTTTGTATCAATCCTACCAATATTTCATCAAGACTATGCTTCCCTGTCTTGCTTATGAGAATGTCATGTGAGATGGTGTTGCAAGCTTATCTAAATCTACTGCTTCTCCCCAAGCTGTGAAGTCTGTTGGCCCATCAGGGAAAGAAATTATGTTTGTTCAACATCTTTGTTCTTGATGAGTCCACTCCTGTCCCTCATCCAGTCATTTTCTTCTGGGAGTTTAGAAGTTGTCTGATGATTTGTTCCAGGATTTTTCTTTGAATTGCTCATATTTGAATTTTTCTATGAACAACAATGCAAAAAAAAAAAAGGGAATGGAACATGGGTTTTTTTTTGCGTTCTCTATATCTTCTTTTAGTAAATTCCCTCTGTTTTAGTGAGACGACAAATGTTTCCCTCCTCTCATGTGTACCAAGGGACCTCCAGCTTCTCCAGGGCAGCTAAGTGAATTCATAGTAATTCATTGCTTGTCAATCCCCATTGCTCTTCTGGTGCATAAGCAAGGGACTAACATTTTTTAAAAATGTGTATGAAGAAACAACAATGTATTTCAAAGAGAAGAAAAAGTTCCTTTGATGAAAGATGTCATAAAACTTTATATAGATTATTGCAAAGACTGAGAAGAGTATATCTAATATCACCACAGGTGACAAGAACTGTTATTAAGGTACTTTTTATCCTCCTTGAGAAGGATACGTGAATCAGTGGAAACCAAATATGGATAATTTTCAAAGATAAGATGGCTACAACTTCTTTGAACAGCAACAGCGATTAACCATTGCAACACACTGCTGGTGACTGATTGCCCATGTCTTGAAGCCTGTGTGACTTTGTGTAGGAAATGCTTTAGCCCAGCAAATCATTAAATTGAATCTGGGTTGATGGAATGATATTTCAGTGGCTTTTGATGTGTTGTTCCTGTGGATCCCAAGGCACTGTAAATGCTCGCTGAAGTTAATAAAACCACGGCAGCTTAGACCAGGTAGAGATTTTTTCCCCAGGGTTTTTAGAAAGGGCTTTCATGAACTGCTCTAAAATAGAAATCCATGGGTAACAGGTAGAGGAAGAAGACCTGGGTCAGCAAAGGGATGGGACAAGGCTGGTGGTGTCTGCAGAGCATGGGACAACGTCTCCATGATAAGGCACAAGTGGGACCAGAGCTGCAAGGCCTTGGGGGGAGGCACAGAGGAGAAGGAGAGTAAACACGGAGCTGTGGGTTATGCAGGGAGGGAGTGAGCTCCAAAGAGATGGGCAATGTGGCTGGCTTGACCACTTATTTCTGCCCATGCTGTTTTATTTTCTTTAGCACCAATGAGGATTTTGTCAGCCACATGAGACCCAGCACACCAGCCCCCTGAACTCTCCTGCAGCTCTGGCATTTGTTGCTCTGTTTTGGCAGGATCCCCCCAAACAGCCCTGTGCAGAGAAGAGAGGTATCTCCCACATGCGTCCTCCCCACCTTCCTCTGCGCACCAAATACTTTCCAGAGACCCTGCTCAGCAGAGCAGTGAGGTACATGACACAAGTCCTGAAAGCACCGACCACTCCAGCCACAGTACCACTGTATATTAAAGTAATGTAGAAAACTACACAGGATCAAGATACTGTTTGTAGAGCTAAATGGAAATGAGGTTTTGCTGGAAACTGATGCATGTTTATTAACACTTTTCAATCTATTGCAATGCCTGTAACAAACATCACTGCTATACAGGTAAGTTTGGTGATTAAAGAATGACTAATGACACCTGCCTGACCAACTGCACTACTTTGGTTAACCAGGCAGAGAGATATATATATGCTATATCCCACAGGTACTTGAAAAGGGTTCAATTTAAACCAATTAATAAAATAGCCTGTTTGAACAAAAAATAATTGTTCTCTGAGAATACGTGAATTCAACACTGCTAGAAAATCCCTGCCATCTGACGTAGAAGGATTTATAGGTTTAGTGGAAATTGCTTTCCCCACTGTCCAGATTAAATACTGCAGGATGATTTTTTGTATGAGTAAACATCCTTCCAATAACAATCAGACTGATAATGTCTTAAAAAGAGGAACAGGATTTACATTTCGGTTTTCTTCTTCTTGTATGGACTATTTCTGGATACAGAACCTTCAGGTAACATGTTGACTGTCCATAAAATGCATTTTAGCATCTTCCTCCTGTTGTGGGGATGGGTTTTATCCACTGAATGCAGAGCCCACCGACAAGGAAAAGAAATACATGAGGTATACAAAAAAGGCAGGTGAGTCTAATTTTCTTTACATTCAAATAGCTACAGTTTGGACAAATGTAATGTTTCAGGTGAAGATATGATGACTAACAGATAATTAGAATTTGCATTTGCAGATTGTGATCTCTCAGTCAAAAATATTTTCTGTTGCTGTTTTGCCAATGAATAAGTTTTAATGCATTTTCTACAGTGAAAATCATTGCTCCCCCCCCCCAAAAAAAGGGTTTGTGGTGTATCTCAGAGTTTGAAAGGGTAAAAAAAAGAAGCATTTGCTTATATTTATTGTGGTTAAAATGTGGTAGAGTATTTACATGAAAGTGGAGAGGAAATTTAGGTCCATGAGGATCGTTGCATTCGCTGAAGATTAGATTGACTTGAAATCTCAAATGAAAACTTTCAGAATTTATTTTATTATTCCCATACTATTTATTTTATAGAGCTTTTGAGAGGAAAAAATTGAAGTGTCTTTGCAAAATTCAAGGCTGTGGTCAGTAATCAGAGGAAACAGAAAGACCATTCATTGTGTTGAATTACAACATTAAAAATTATTTAAAATATTGTCTGTTCTTTTTCTCTCCCTCTCTCTTACAAAAGACTATGTGACATTTTTCTCTCACTATCTTGTAGACAGCCATTTTAGGAGGTTTTGAGTTGAGAAAGGTTTTTTTGCTACAATTGAGTTCTGACTACTTATATTCTATTTGGGGAACTTTGTGTGAGGATTTTTATACTCAGGCATGTAACAAAGTACATCTGGAGGAAAAATCCTTTGGGTTTTTTTTTTTTTTTTGAGAATATAGCTGACACAGTTGTCTGTTCAAATGTTGCATACTTCTGCTTGTCACAGACTGAACCTATGTTGTTTCTGCTTTGCTATAGTCACTGTTTCTGTTCTGTAATGACTCTGTATCACCATCAATACCATAAAGTGTATGGGGAGGGAAATGCAGGAATGTCACAGTCCTGAGGAAACCACTCTTGTTAGTTTTCAAGAAAAATGACTGAAAGGTGGAAGGGATGGAAAATGTAGTGCCTTTTTGTTTTCCTGTAGCCCCTTGTAGCAAGTCAGGGCTACATTACAGAGTGACTGCAGCACCCTGATTGGCACTTGGGGGTCCATGAGCCATTATATACATAGGAAATGGCTTTAGCAGTGATGCCACCTTTGTGGGGGTATAACTGGCAAAATGGTTGCAGTGGCTCTCTTCATGATCAGCCCCCAGGGGATGCGTTACCAGAGACAGTATGGATGCAAGGCAGACAAGAAACCTCTATTTTCGTTGAGGCTTCATGACAGTGGCAGTGGAGGTGATATGCTGGCTGTAGCAAAATAAAGGGGTAAGAATCAAGGTACCACCATTTGAGTACACACAGCCATGTTCTTGTTTAGCGTCTAACAAAAACTCCCAGTACACCAAACACTTAACAGTGTCAGTGCAATTAATTTGTGATATAACAAATCACAGCAGCAGAGTGTTAAAAATATATTAAAATGGAAAAGAAATACCTATTCAGTTCACGTAGGAACAGCCTTTTCACTTATGCTTTGTATATTCAGTGTAATTGTGTCAGGATAAGCCTGTCAGAAAGCCCAGAGATGTTGCAGCTCTAAGAAGTTGGGTCTGCCACCCTCTCAGCGTGCCCACGCTGGCCTGGGAGGTAATTTCTGGCCTATTTCTGCGTCAGTAGAGCAGTACTGACGCTGAGGAGGGCTGATAGGGGGAGAGGAGCAACACTGGCGCATGACCATAGGGTTGTCCATCAGCAGCGTGGTGCCCAGTACAGCTCCCACTTTCCCCTGTGTTGGGGTAGGACAAAAGAGACCAATGGTTTTAACAGCCTTATAATTTGTAAGGTAAAAAAGGATGATTATGGTCATCCATCTGATTTCCTGCTAAGCACAAACAACAAAGCTTTCTGTATGAATTGTACACCGAACCCCTGATTTATGGTAATTACCTTCAGTGTCAAATGAACTCAGATTAGGATCCCAAATATTTTTTAACTTTGGCTTCCATCCATTTGCTCCTGTTCTGTGATAGCTTGTTTCTTCTCCATCCAGTTACTTGCAGGTGGATCAAGCTCCCTCTTCATCTCCACTTAGATATATTCAGAAGACTAAGCTTCTTATGTTTCTCAGAGTAGGATGTTTTCCAAACCTGACTCAGTCATTTGCTTGTTTTCCTCTGTCCCTTCACTGCTTTTGCAGGGTTGACATCAGGACTCAGTGCAGTATTTGTACAGTCGTCATGTAGGTGCTGTACACAGCATTGCTCCTGTTGACCTCCTGGGGTTGTGGTCATGGTCTCCATTGCAGTCCCGCAGTAGGAGATCATATTTGCCCACATGACTGGGCATCTGTGTATGGCAGGACCCCTTGTCTTAGAGGTACAGCTAGTCCTCTTTGTGCTCACATGTAGCTCTCTATACATTAAGATGTTGATCATATGAGACAGTTTTGAAGTAGGAATGGTTCATTTGCACTTCAGTCAAAGTCAAGGCCTTTTTCCATCAAAGAATTAGATCCTGGAAGAAAAACAGAGCAAGGGGGGATGCTATATAACATCAGAAAAAGCTTGCAGTGAAGATTGTTCCTGAACATTTTGTTATTGACTCTGTTTCCCCTCCCTTCAAGACTCAGTCCTAAATATCCATTATGCAGAAGAAGTTATAGCAATTGACTTTGTTACTCCTCTCTAAGCACTGTTATCTCTTGCTCCATAAGGCTTATAGTAAGGACCGGGATGGAAATCCATCCCTTCACTGCAGCCTTTGTCTTCTGAAGAGAACCACAGACCTTACTGGAGGTTGATGGGGGAAATCTCTGCAAAGTGGAAAAGGCTGGCTCCACAGAACCATAGGATGCTCAGGGTGGCTTTATTTACACCCATGGCCTCCCTAGCCTCCAGAAGCCCTTTAGAGGCACAAGACCATCCGCTTGCCCTACTGCCAGGGCTCAGCGCCAGCCACCGGTGTTGGCAGGCAGCGCAGGCACCTGCTGTAGAGACCTGCCACCTTTGTGCTGCCAGTTTCCTGCTGTCCCTGACAGACGTTGTCCAGCTTTGCTCCTGATTCTCATGGTGCAGCTGATGGTGGAAATACACAGGCTTTTAGCTTGTTTCTTTGGATGGTGCCATTCTGCAAGTTTCTTCCAAGGAGGCTCGCTTGTTCTGAACTCTGCTTTCAAATAAAAACTCACCATTTGCTCTGTAGTTTTCAGCCCCAGGGCTTGTCCTTTCACCTGCCCATATCCAGCTGATCCCACAACCTTTGCATTCCTGCTGATATGCTGAATGGGGGCCCGCAGGGTCAGACACATTCTCTGTCACAATTTTTGGCACTGCGGGTACCCCAAGGTAGCCATTCTATCATGAGATAGAACATCCCTGAAGAAGGGTGAGCTGACAGTCATGGTTTTCCCCACAAGAATTCATGCATGCAGCACGGTCCTTTGGGGACTGGGTTTGAGTGACAGGAATTTTGCAAAAGGTTGCAAATAATTCCTGAAAGAAAGCTGATGATGCTTTGGAACACAGTGCAGAGTGTGACAAGAAAATGGCAAATAAGTGTAGGTCAAAGTATGCATACAGTCACAATGAAAGCAGCAAAGTAGATAGTTTTACTGCATGGGAGTTATTACAGAGCCCTCCAATATTGTAATTCACTGTAAAAATGGTCTGTGTGTCAGTCAAAGGCTCAACTACTTATTTTTGCTAATCTCCAGGACAAATCACCTCAAAAGAATTTCACTTTAAAGAGCAGCTCTATAAAAATAAAACCTTTCTCACCTTGCAGACCTGTTCACAATTTGCAGTCAGCCATGTGCAGATCCTGAGGATTTGCAAAGGTTTTTACTCCTGCTAAATCCACAGTGCCAAAACTCCTACAGGAAGGTGCTGAGATCCGGAGTGCTGGCAAGAGGGCTGTCTGCTGCTTTCCCAACTGCTCAGGCTCTTGGAAAACCATCAAGCTGCACAGGGGTCACTAGAAGGGTACAAAGGGTCACTAAGGGTCACAACATCTTATGCCAACAAAAGGGCCAAAGCCTGTGTTGCTAATTAGACTTGCAGAATCTGCTAGAGAGGATGAGCAATAGGAAAAGAACTGGCCTAGAGCCGAGCCCAGGTTGTTCTGCCAGAGCTAACTGCTGGGAAAAAAAATCTCTTTTAACACTAAAATCTCCCTGGACAGCATTATAACCACCTTTCAGACAAACAACTCTCAGCAGAAGACATTTCACTGTACAAGATTTACGGATCATGTTTGTTTAATCTTAGCTAAGAGACCCTCTTCATGTTTTTAGTCATGTCCCTACCATTCCCTGGCCGTGTTATAATCATTTTGCCACACTCTGGTCTCCAAATAGCAACCAATTTTCCGCTCCTCTAGAGCTCCCTGTCCATGTTTCTGTCAGTAGAGCTATCTTTTACAACAGTTGAATGACTTCCTCTACAATAAGCCCGGGCTTCTTATCACAAGGTCTCTTTCATGGCCAAAGATCTTTCTCTTTATGACATTTTCAGATATTATAATTAGTGACACTCTTCTTAAGTGATGGGAGCCACTCTGCATCATTATGGCTATGGTTCCTTCCCAGTCTGTTCTCAAAGGCTTGTCATCATACTGAACATTTGCAACATTAAAGTTACCTTCCTTTGCTTTTGTTGAATTTGGATAGGGCTTCTGTGTTGTCAGCTCCTCTGTACCCTGGCCAGGCTGTGTGCAAGCTCTCTGTGCTCTGTAAATCACACATGGCTATCCTGGTACCCTCACTGAGGCTGCCTCCTACACGTAGGGCAGCTCCTACCTTCTTGCCCTCCACATGCTTTCTGTGGCCTCATCCCTAACAGGATTTCTCCCTTCACCTCCCAGCAATCCTTAAGCTGTTCTCTTGTCCTAGAGTTTTGCTCTTGTATCTTATCTTCAGGATTGATCCTGAAAGCATTTATTTGCATGAACAAAGCTTACTAATGCAAGCTGTCTTTAGATCATATCTTCAGAGTGCACGATAAGCCCATAAAATGCCCGTTGAAGGCATTGCTTATAGGAGCACATTATCAACAGCAAGCTAGATCCAGTGGAGCGCTGAGGACCCACAGCTCCCAAGGCACTTCTTTTTTAAGATCAGCGCTCTTCATTATGCCTTGACACCATATGCACCACCACTGCTGGGTATCAAGAGAGCAATAAGAAGCCCGGAGTCGGCTTCAGGTCAATGCAACTGGAGCCTCTCCACCTCCCCTGTTAGTAACTTGCCTTTTTCTTTCCTCCTTCCACCTCCATCTCCTTCACTCCTTTTCTTTCCCCCATTCAAGGTTCCTCCTTTTCTCCAGCTTGCTCTTTCTCCTTTTTGTCCCAGACTTTCTCTGCCCACTGCTTCACCTGCCTCATTTATTTGACCCTAGGCACAGCCATTTCCCCTGTCACACAGCTCTGCCAGATTTTCTCCAGTTGCTTTTAATTCTATATTATTCTGTAACTTCCTTCTCTCCTCTGGCAGCTGTTGCTGCTGCCTCTCTTACCTCTTCTTCCACTTGCCAGAAATAATTTTTTTCTGTCCAACAGTGCTCATCTTCTTTATCTTGTTATACAGTAACTTGCTTTTCATTATTGCTTTGCTATTTCTCTCATTTTTCCTTTCCACCCCTGTTCTTCTTTCAAGTAGCTTCAATCCTGCGTGACAACTTTTCTTGGAAGTTTTGTGGGTTTTTTCTCATAACCCAGCCAAAAGTGTCCTCTTTCTGCTTATCATTGCAAATGATGATGCTTTGAAAATTATATATTCTACTTTCATCATTATCACCAGCCTCCTTTTATCCTTTCTAGAACAAATTCTTGTTCATCTTCACGATGCTGCTCCTGATTTTGTATCATTGTACCATACCATTCGGCTGTTGCCTCCCTTCCCGTTTGGAGAGCCCTGCTCAGGCTACCTGGAAGCCCTCTCCACCTCTGAGATCTCTTTCTCCTCTTCCTCTGCTCTGTTTTTTCCAACTATGGGCATTGGATATGTGAGATGTGGGCATGCCTTGGTGTTACTAGTAACACTGAAATGTTTTCTGTTTGGTTTGCTCCTCCATTCCCAGTAAGACCTAACCTTCTGTTTGTTTTTTTGAGCACTGTGGAGCATTAAGGTGATGTTTACAAAGAAATAGCCACAGTGACACTGAGACCTCCTTCCTAAGCAGTAACAGCTGATTTGGAGGCCATCAATGTCTTAACATTGTTTCTGAAAGTACATTGAAAAAATGCAAAAATACAAAGTACAAACCAATGTACATTATTCTGAATTTACTAAAACTGAGTTTCTACTGTCATTTTATCTGACTTCACTTGGCATGAGGTCCTCCTGTAATTCTCCACTCCCAGTTTTGATTTTGACTACCTTCAATGGTTGCATATCCTCAGTAAACATTGTTGCCAGTAATTATTCTTTTCTCCCAAATAATTTATAAATTTATTGAACAACAGAGATCCTATCATAGTTTCCAATGGGACTATACTGAAAACCTTTCTTCACAGTGAAAACTCTCTGTTATTCCTTTTGTTTCTTATTTTGCAACCATTCACATGAAGGGAACTTCCCTCTTTCTGACCAGTTGGTTTCTTTACAAGCCTCTGGAAAGGACCTGTCAGCATCTTTTTGGAAATTGAGGTACATTCTGTCATCCTGATTACCCTCACCTACAAGTCATTAACATTTTAAAGAAGTGTATTATAGTGCATAACATCCCTCAAGAAAAGTTGTACTGTCTCTTGCCCTTCTTTAATATATACTTTAATATATACTACATTTATCTGCCATTGGTGGTTTTTACTATGGTTGTAGCTAATTTGTCCGGTGGAGCAGTCTGTAGCTTCTCAGGTTCCAATTGGAGCTCTTTTTCCAAAGAAGTGGAAAATTGTCACCTTCCAGTCCTGTGACACCAAGGACAATTTAAATGCTGGTTCAACAGTTTCTTACTTGGCTTTCTTCACATGGGTGAAAGCCTGGTGACTTGTTACTGTTCAGTCCATTTACTTTAAATCTGTCTCCAGTCCTGTGCCAATATGAATATTTCTTAGCATCAGCCCAACAGCAGAATTGTTACAATTCTGTATTTTTTGTAGTGCAAACAAATTCCTTAGTTGTTGACATTTTTTATTGCCCTTATAAAGACAGAGTTCTTTCATTGCTGTAAATAAGGAACTAACACAAGTGTAGTATTGGTAATTAGCTAGTTATTCCCCATTCTGCATCTGTACAATTATTTTTCTGTACTACATGCAATTCTTTTTATTCTCTTTTACTGAAATTCATCTTATTGACATCAGATCATTTCTCCAACATGTTGAGGCTGCTTGAGTTCTGATCCTAGACCCCAAATTGTCTGTTTCTCTTTCAAACATGCTGTCATGCACAAGTTTTAGAGTTCTGTCATCTGCATTATTATTCAATATATTGGCTAGTAGTTTCCAGGATGAAATCTGTGAGATGTCATTTAATGCCTCTTGACAGCAAAGTAATGGCAGTTATTCTAACCACAGTCTTTCAACCATGCTCAAAGTCATAGTTTCATCTCAACCATATTTCCCTGGTTTAGTAATGTAATATTAAAAACCTCATTCAAATCTACTTTTCCTCCTGCTTACACTAAGGCAGCCAGTTACACTGTCAGAAAGGTCATTAGACTGGTTTGACATCAATTATTGCAAAGATTCACATTGAGTGATCTATATAATCTCATTATTGCTGGGAGGGAAGACAAACAGATCACAGGTTTGTCCCAGTTTCTTTCTAAACCTTAAAACTCCAACATCCTTCTTTTGTCCCCTGCTTAACACCAGTTTTTGTGTTCACCCTCACCCTCTCTCAGGGTATCACCCATCTGTGAGGAGTCCTTGGAGGTACCTGTTTACAGATCAGAAACTGTAACAGCTGGTACTCCCAGTGCTCCCGGAGAAGTGCCATCAGCCTCTGTTGACTTAAATACCTCCAATTTGTCTAAATATTCCTTAACATGTCCTTCCCTGATCTGCACTGTGCTGACATCTGCTTAGAAGTCAACTTTTCTTTGAAGACTGGGGCAGACATGAAACCTTTCAGCACATTCTGCATTGTCCCATTAGTTGCTCCCTATCCCTTCACCCTCTTCTCTTTTTCACTTAGCTGAGCCCTGGCACCGTGCCTGCTCCCTCCTCAGCTGGCAGGATGGACCTCAGTCACGCTCCTTCTGCTCCTTCCAACCCTTCCTTTCCACCTGTATAACATAAAACCCAGCAAACACACACCCACTGGATGCAATTTCTGCCACACAGGGGCACTTTGATTTTTGCAACATCAGGGACAGTGCCAAGACCTTAGGTGGTGTGGCATTTCTGTGAATAATCAACATGTGTAGGTTTGTTTCATTTTTTTTTCCTTTTGACAGTGTTTATGTCCAGGCAAAGAACAAAGGAAGTGCAAAATTTAAAGGGTATATATATATCTCCTGCCTCTGCATATTTTGCAGTCTTAGATTCATCTATACTCAAGTAATACTGGATTAAAATGGAGTTCTCATTGACTTTTCTGTATCATTCAAAAATAAGATGGTAGAACAGCTCTGAATCCCACTGTTTCTCAGACTTTGTGATGTGAACATCAAAAATAACAGTCTTTCCCTATTTCTTTTAATAGATTTTACCACCTGTAATAGCAATGGGTCACCTTTACCATCTTTAAAACTACTAATCATAAGGTCACATGACCCAACATAATTACAAGCAAACAAGGGCTTGCCAAATGCCAAGATAAAATACATTTAATGCTTCATTTTCTCAGTTTTTAGTGGCTTGTTTACAGCTCACAACTTTGTGACTCCCAGTTTGAGTATAAATTAGTGGGTTTCTATCCTACGTAATCCCTGGGAATTAGTATATTACACAGTGGATTGTGTCTCCTGCAGTTCATGTCGCTGGACAAGAGCAGCTTCCTCGCATTGTCAGCTTGCTCTCTCCTCCCTCAGGTGCTGGGTGGTTTTTCTCCCCATTTAGCTACCTCACTCTTCCTCCTCCCACAGAACACTTCTCTGGGCTCTGGACTCCCTCTCAGTCTTCTTCCAGGCCCGCTATACCACCTGTCCACCAGCATCTTCTGATTGCTGAGGTCTTCTCAATTCATTTGCAAGTCAAAGGCACGTTGTGGGGGAACTTTCTGTGAACCCCCTGCCCCAAAACCTCTTTCCTTTCTTTGGGACACATCCTGGGAGGTTCTTTGGCCCAATGAGGCTCATGCACCTCCAGCAGCCAGGCAGCTTCTCTGTCCTGCACCACTCTGTGATGAGGGGGCACCCTACTCATGCAGGACTGTCTGGGGTGCCCATGCCCCAGGATTCATCCCACACAATGATGAGGCACTGTTTGAGCCTGATGTCTCCTCTCTGCTCCTTCTGACATCTTCCCTTCTGGCCTTACCCCTCCCTCCTCATCTCTGCATATCCAGCTTCTTTTCTCCTCAGTCTCACCCAAGGCATAGGCTCTCTGTTGCAAATCCAAACTTTCTTTGCTCAGCCCGTTTTTCTCTGCAGAAACCTTCTGTATGTTTGTGCATACAATCCCCAGCCCCTTCCTGCCTCTCCCCCATTCCCTGACCCAGCACCCCCCACCTGCTTTCTGCCTTTAACATCAGGCTGATGTGGTATGAACCCAAGGCGCTAACTGGTCGTAAAACAGAGGGAGAAATAAAACCTAGTCAAATATTTAGGCATATGTCCCTAATAAGACCTTTACACTTCTCACAGCTCTTTAGTAGTACCAATACACCTTTGCCATTCCTGTGTTCCCTGCCAAAGCTTTGTCCCCTGCAGGGAATTGGGCTGCCTCTGCTGCTCTCTCCTGGTCCTTCTGCCTTGGGAGCATTTCATCAGGGTCTTCCCCTGCCATAATTTTACAGACAGACCGAGGAGAACGCGGCTCCTGCCATTGCTCTGCCCAGCATGGCATGAAGGCTGTGCAGCATAGTGGGTGCAGAATGAGAGGCACCGCACAACCTGCCCACCAGTGTCCACCCAGGGACAGGGAGTCCAGAGCTGAGTGCCATGGCACGGCTGGCAGAGATGAGGGAATTTTCATCACTTTCTTTACTTTCCAATTAAAAGTCCTGCTGAAAACTGGCTCAGCAAGCTCCACACCCTCCCTTGCCTTACGTCAGTGGTAGGAGAGGCTGTGGATGAGCTGTACCGCAGCACAGCGTGAGCTGCAGAGCTTGTATTGGACAAAATTAAGCACATGGTGATTTCAGAGGGTAGAGGGGGACAGTCCACAGTCTCTGCACCAGAGAAGGGGTGGAGGCATCATCCAGGCATGAGATAAGCAGAGAGGAAATGGGCACCACAGGTCTCTGCCCCAGCCACCAGCTTCCAGGCTTCCTGGGGCAGCAGGCATCTCTGCTCAGAGCAGGAGGTTTGGGGTCAGTTGCAGCCACAGTCCCTGGCCAAAATGTTGCTGATGACACAAGTAACCGAATGGACAGAGATTATACTACAGCCACATCTCAACTATATTTCCTGAGACAGGTTCTGTTCTGACATCTCTTCTCTGATCTGCCATCATCTTTGCAGACCTAAGAGTACTATAAGGGATGGAGAGAACAAACTGCCCCAAAATTTAATGAAATCTAATAATAATAATGTTAGTGTTAGCCCCATCTGCCAAACTCACCAGCACCGTTCCACAAGGGTGTCACCCCTTGGACCCAGAAAGACCATGTGAATCCGGCTCCATTTCCTCAGCAACTTACTTTCACTTTTCTCTTGAGGAAAATACATCGGATCTTGCCTTTTCCTGAAGAACTGAAACCGTATCTTGATTTAACTCCTCAAGGAAGATATGTTCTCAGATCCTAATGAGATTATCCTAATAAGAGTGTGAAATAGGTCTCTGTCTACTACAGGTATATTGCCTCCCATAGAGAAAAAAGAATATGATTTATAGGTGGGAAATGTATGTTGTAATTACAAACTAAAATGGTAGGATGGGTATTGACTTCTCTCACATTTGTTGCTGTTGCTTCCAAAAGCTCTTATTTCGAAGACAAAGAATACTGTGCATTTCCTGGTGCACACTGCAAGTGGGGACCTGACACTCCTCTGGCACATGTCTTGGGAAGCTGGGCATTTGGAAATGCCTGCTGGGACCTTCAGATGGCAGGGCTGGACGGTCTCTTCTGAAAATCAGACATGGTTATTCCTAACCTGGCAACCCTTTTTGCTGTGTTGGAGTGTCTATAAGTGCCATAGTAAATCTTGGGCTTTTTTTTTTAAAAAAAGAGTAACTGCTTTTTGCCTTGTGTCTGTAATGATAATGACAAAAATCTGGTTTGCAGAATTTTTTTTTCCCTAGCTATCCTAAGCTTCAGTTGCCTCATTCCCCGCTAGCCTCAGCAAGCCTCAGCCTTTGGGGCAGAGGCATCTCATGATCCCTTGAAGCAGTGAGAGGATCTGGGGGAATAATGATGACTTTGGAGAGGTTGCATCACCCCAGCTGCCATCAGGGGCCTGACAGCTACCCTAACAATGCACAGGCAGCACTGTGAATAAATGCTACTCTGCTCCAGTTGTTGCTTTTTCATAAAGAGTCTCAGTGAACTTCATGAGCTATGAAATGCCTTTCAGCACTGTAACTGTTAGGAGATAAATATTGACATTGGGGGGAAAAAAAAAGGTTGTTCATTATTCAGTATATTTTACCTCAGGAATTATCGGTTAGTTTTAAAGACAGCCTGTCACCCCAGCGAAGGCAGGAACAACACTGTCACACTGCGTAACCACAGTGGCAAACAGTTGGGCTGAGAAATCTGCAAGCAATGTCTGGACTGAACCTCCTGAGTGCAGCTGTCTGCCACAAATGCTCAGGGACAGCAGATGTGAGGGGAAGCCATAGAGGCTTGCCATTGATTGACAGCCCGAATGGGCAGGGTAATAGGGTCCTGTGATGGAGCTGCCATTGATCACTTAGCCTGCAGAGCACTCCCCAGGAACCAGACCAGAAAAGCTATTTATTGAGTAGAAAGAAATGTGTCTTCAAATCATAGTAGCTGGGGAATGATTTGCAACAGGTAAAAATGTTTTGCTGCCACAGGAGGAGGCAGGAAAGTGGGGGAGGCTCAGTAGCCTCAGAGCTGTGACAAGGGGAATGGGACTGGCGAAAAGAAGTGAAGGAGCTGAACCAAAGCACAAATGAACGCTGTCCCCTGCTGTGGCTGGAGCATGGGGGACATTTTATGCTGGTTTGCGATAAGGAAATAAAGTTTAGTTTAGAGGCAGTGGAGAATCACCTGGAAGAAATAAGAAGAACCACCTGGGGTTGCTGGGTGCAGAGGACAGGGAGGATTTGGCCATGACTCCTTGATGGCCATGCCTTGAAGGATCCCTTGATAGGCAGGTTAAGGCCAGGTCCAACATGAAGCATTAGATAAGTTCTACAAAGAGAAATGAAAATTATAAATTGCAAGAACATGGCCTGCTTCATCCTTGTTTGAATACCAGCATTATTCCTGAACAGCCAAGAGTTTACTAGGGCACTTTAAAGTCATATAAGTAGGTCAGCTTGTTGACAGAATCTGCTTATCCCTAAAACACGTGAAATTACTTTCTGGCAGCCAGCAGATGAGAATCAGGCAGCAGTGAGACACGTCAGCTGCAGCCCAAGGGCATAACAACAAGGCAGAAGACTACAGAAAGTGCATTTTGCATTTGTAAGTGTATTTTACTGTGTGATGCCCAGGTCCAAGCAGTGCCAAAGAAGCTGCTCCTTGCAATAGCAATGGTGCTGCATAGCCCAAGGCTCCAGCAGACAGTGGTCTGCCTGTGGGCTTATTCCCAGCCCTCCTCTGTGAAGCACAGAGCAGATTCTGGACAAAAAAAACCCAATCCCACTCAGCCAACGCTTCGCTTCAGGGCGAGTCCGTGTGCCCATCCCTAGTATGGGAGATGCAGAGGTTGTCCGCTTCTCTGTGGCAGCAGAAAGATGATTTCCCTCCAATGCTATTGTCTTTCAGACAGTTCCCAGCCCGTGGAAAAACCATCCTGCAAGGCCTGGGGTTCGGCCACCGCTCAGCAAAGGGGCGATGGCACTCGGGTGGTGACACTTGTTATTGCAAAAGGAGTTTTGCTACTGTAAATCTCTACAGAGGGATTTGAAATGTATCTTAATGGGCAAAAAGTCTCATTAGTAGAGTTGATTAGAGTTAGTGTTTATTACAGAGAGAAGCTAATTTTTTTAACTTTTAGTTAAAGATGAGTTAGAACTGTTAAATGTTTAAAACATTGCTTTTGCTCAAGCTAGCATTTACATTGCTAAAAGCAATATTCTTTCCTTTAATGATAAAGTGAAATCATGGCCAAACACCTGAGAAGAGCTTTCTTGACAGCCAGCTGGGAGACGGTATGAAACCAGAAACAAATATTTCCACTTCTTTTTACTTTTTTTTTCCCTGGAATACTTTGAAAAGATTTTCTTCTCATGAAAATGCCCAACTGCCTCTGGTGAGTAGATGTAATGGCTGTGCTCCCCGCTGGCAGAGGGCCCCGGGCAGCCCGCCTTGGCCCCTGCAGCACAGCCTCTCTCCAGAGCCCCCGACGGTGCCGGCCATGGCTGTGGGACGAGGGAGGCAAGCCACCTGCCTGGGTCCTTTGCCAGGCAGTCAAAACCAGCGGCGTCCCACCTTACAAAAATCATCACTCCACTCCTTTTGCCCTGTGCTGGCCACAAGCCCCTGGCGTCCCCACCCTCCGCCATGCCCAGCCTGACACCGGCCTTTGGTGAAAAGGTGAAAAAAAAATGTAAGCGCCATTTCACACATGTGACAGAAGGTAACGCCGTGGGGATCCCGTGCTGCCCGTTGTGCTTCCCTCCTTATGTCCTCACCCACCCGCCTGTGACCACCTGCCTCAGCTCTCCCTTTTCCTGTCGTTTCTGTGCAGCCGGCCGCAGCGGCAGAGACGGGAGGCCCATGGCGAGGCGCACAAGCAAGGCAGGTAGGCGAAACCCTCCGGTGGCTGCTGCTGGCCCAGCCCCGCCGGCCGTGTCCCCGTGGCTGGGCTGAGGCTATGGCAGGGGAATGGGACACCACTCGAGCGTGCCAGTCGTATTTAGGTAGGAGTCATGACATTAGCAGGATCCAGCAGGCCCCAGAGGAAGCCATGTTGCCTGACACCCTCATGGAGGTGAGGTGTGATGCTATGGCCATTTGTCACAGCCTCTGGGGCTTTGTGTTGCGCCGCTGCACGGTTTGTGTTGCCCATGCTGTGTGAGTGGGTGCCTTCATCCAAACATCCCTTCTGCAGAGCTGAGCCCCACTCTACATGCTCTCCATCACACTGTGAGTCCTTCCCTCTGCCACTGCCAGGGCAAAAGTGCCTTTCTGAGCACAGCCAAGCCTGTTCACAAATGTTGAAGGTTTTGCCAGTGACCTGCTAATAACGCTCCCCCATCTCAGGTGGGTATAAACCTTCCCTGATGCATGCTCACAGTGCCACAGGTCTTTCAGAGACTGAATTAAATCTAAAGCAGAAGCAGGGGGCACCTTTTAAAATGCCTGAGGGATAATTCATGTCTAGAAGAATTCACTGATGGAAGTAGACGACTCACCACTCCTAGAAATTATTAAACTGAGACTGAGCATCTTTCTAAGATACTCTGTAGTCCAGATAAAGCTCTGGGTTTGAGAGAGGAGTCACTGATAATGCCACTGGTCTCTGTTAGGAGATTGTTGTATTGGCTTCTCCTGGTACCACTGCCCACAAGCCTGTGAGAAGTACAGCACAGCTAAACAGTCTCATTTAGGAGGAGCTTTATCTCAGGAACATATTCCCCAACAAGTTTCTTTGCTTTCCTGTTTTCCTTTAATCTATTTCTGACTTGCCTTGTGTATATTCAGACAAGTGCCTTTCTGAGCATGCCATATTTTCTCAAACTGAGAACCAGCAAAACCTTTCCTCCTGTCTTTGAGCCCTCCAGCCACTGGAGAAGCTGGCATGCAGCTTATTCTGAGGGCAGCAAGGCTTCACCTACACGATGAAGCAACTGATGACCTGCTGCGACCACCATCCCAGCCAAAGCACTAGGGCACTGAACAGCATTTTGCACCTTGGATGTAGAGGAGGAGCAGAGCATCCTCTGCCCAGCATTTCATGCAACTCCAACAGCTTCTGGAATGACCCTCCCAGGCTCTTTAATGCTCAGAGACCTCCCAGGTCTTTAATGCTCCTTTTTATCCTTGTTAGAAATCTGGGGCAGGAGCTAATCATTTTATCCCAAGTTAGTGGATGGCCTGCCTCCTGGCCTGGTTCCCAGCCCGTCTCCATTTTGTTCCTGGGCAACAGCCAGTGGCTTATTTGATATATTGTTTCCTTAATTCCTGGCCTCATGCCCCATCATAGCTCAATGTCAGAAATGCCTCCCCCTGTTTCCATTTCCCCATTTATACACACACATTATTCCTCCTGCCCACACTTTTGAATGATTGTCTTCAAACTGTGCTATAAGCAGAAACAATTTTACAGAGACAAAAAATCACCAAACAAATGTTTTCTCAGTGCCAGAATTGTCATAGGTCCCTAAGCTGTATGTTAGGAATCATTTTTTAATGACATGCTACCAACCACTGCAAGCAATCGCATGGTTATGGTCTAAGGGGTAAATGGCCTAAGGGGTAACGGAGTGAGGTGGGCATGTACTTCTCACAGGCACTGCTCAGGGCTCATAACTGTGCTTCTCTCTTCCTGGTAGCCCAATCCTAAAACGAAGCCCTGACATCACCAAATCTCCCCTGATGAAGTCAGAGCAGCTGCTGCGAATAGATGACCATGACTTCAGCATGAGACCAGGTTTTGGAGGTATGAAATATGCACATTTGTCACTGTTCCTGTTTTACACTGTCACTTCTTTTTACTGTAACATGTACTCAGGTGAACAAGCAGACTGACAAGCTGTATTGGGTTTGCATGGTAAGGTTTGGGTAGCAGGGGGGGCTACAGGGGTGGCTTCTGTGAAAAGCTACTAGAAACTTCCCTTATGTCTGACAGAGCCAATGCCAGCCGGCTCCAAGACCGACAGACCCGCCGCTGGCCAGGGCTGAGCCCATCAGCAACAGTGGTAGCGCCTCTGGGATAATGTATTTAAGAAGGGGGAAAAACAAAACCTGAGCAATAGCAATTGCAGCCAGAGAGGAGTGAGAATGTGAGAGGAACAACCCTGCAGACACCAGGGTCAGTGAAGAAGGAGGGGAGGAGGTGCTCCAGGTGCTGGAGCAGAGATTCCCCTGCAGCCTGTGGTGAAGACCTTGGTGAGGCAGGCTGTCCCCCTGCAGCCCAGGGAGGTCCATGGTGGAGCAGATATCCACCTGCAGCCTGTGGAGGGCCCCATGCAGGAGCAGGTGGATGCCTGGAGGAGGCTGTGACTCCGTGGGAAGCCCACAGTGGAGCAGGTTCCTGGCAGGACCTGTGGCCCCATGGAGAGAGGAGCCCACGCTGGAGCAGGTTTGCTGGCAGGACTTGTGACCCTGTGGGGGACCCACGCTGAAGGACTGCACCCCATGTGAGGGACCTACTCTGGAGCAGTTCATGAAGAACTGCAGCCTGTAGTAAGGACCTACACTGGAGATGTTCATGGAGGATGGTCTCCCGTGGGAGGGACCCTACGCTGGAGCAGGGGAAGAGTGTGAGGAATCCTCCCCCTGAGGAGGAAGGAGCAGAGACAAGGTGTGATGAACTGACCGCAACCCCCATTCCCTGTTCCCCTGCGCTGCTGGCGGGAGGGGAATTAAGAAGGGAGGGGAGGAGGGAAGGTGTTTTAAGATTTAGTTTTTATTTTCTCAATACCTTGCTCGGATTTGATTGTTAATTAATTAAACTAATTTCCCCAAGTCAACTCTGTCCTGCCCGTGACAGTAATTGCTGAGTGATCTCCCTGTCCTTATCTCAACCCACAAGCCTTTCATTATATTTTCTCTCCCCCTGTCCTCCTGAGGAGGGACAGTGATAGGGCGGCTTTGGTGGGCACCTGGTGTCCAACCAGGGTTAAACCACCATACAAGCACAGCCTTTTCTCTCTCTAATTTTTGTTATTTTGTGCTGTGAATTCATGACATGCTTGGGGGGATAGGGGTACAGTGAAATAGCCTTCTTCCCTGGATGAGCAAATAGCCTAGTCAAAGGCATGGAAATGTGATACAGGCAATGTAATATTCCTGGTATCCAGTGACACTTTCTTCTGATAAAAATTTGCAAAAATACCTTCTGTTTATTCCCAGATGGTGGGGAAATTCTAAGATTTCATCTTACTATGGTGATGTGTGTGCATCATCAAAGCAGGTACCATGCATACTGACCTGGCCATTTAATTTATAACCCAAAATAAAATATTTTGACTGCCATGTGTTAATGCTTGCTCACAGTTTTGTGGCTGTGTGCTAGAGCAACCTAAGCTTTCAGGGAAACAGATGAAGGAGAACACGTTTTCTTTCAGCCCATTGGATTAGAGAATGTTGTAATTTATCTACCCTTTCTGGCTGACAGATGGTCATTCAAATCCAGGATACCATTATATACTCTGATGAAAGAAGATTTTATTCCTAAATGCTCAATATACCAAATACCAGCATGTTCAATTAATTTAAAAAGGTTTCAGTTTCATAGCAGTCTGCTAATGTGAGCATTATTTGTCTTGACAGATCTCCTGTACTGTAATTGCCAGAGGTATATGAGCCAAAACCTGGAGGGGAGGAAAAAGATCGAAATCCCTATTATGTGGGGCCACAGTTGGACCCTTCTCTTTGGGAGCCTCAGGCTTAGTGGCACATGCCTTTGTCCTGCAATGCATCCCCTCCCACTACCCTGTCTTTTTCACACCTGAGCACTGAGTGATGTGAAAACCAAATACACTGAGTAGCTCTCAGGGATGTTATTAGCCTGAGAGGGGAGCAGAAGTGAGGGAAAAATTTCAAATAACTCTTCCACGTTCCCTTAGCTATGCTGCCACCACTCTGCATGCAAATGGATGCTCTGCCAGGCATCCGTCTCGCGAGCCCTGAACATGAGCGCTAGGGCTAAAAGCAATTAAAATTGCTTTTAAATTTTGAAGGGATGCATGTAAGATGACACAATAAAAAGAGGAATTCAGTAACAGGTCAGTCTCATTGCTGATTTTGAATGTTATTAGGAGGTTTTTGTTATGAATTCCAGTTGCTTCTATTTTCAGTTGTTTTACTGTTGTTTCCATTTCAGGCTGAACATCTATTTTTATCTCTAAGATACAAAGCCAGGGGATTATGTTGTCTCACCAGGTTTATACTTTGTCAACTTTTAATTTTTTTCCCCCAGGCCCTGCAATTCCTGTTGGGGTGGATGTCCAAGTTGAAAGTCTGGACAGCATTTCTGAGGTGGACATGGTAAGAGTCACAGAAGGGCTAAGGTTAGATGGGACCTCTGGAGACCATCTAGCCCA